>JAHZMZ010003248.1:0-13418 GCA_027743805.1 Lepidocyrtoides sp. E14 | reverse complement strand
TTTGAGAAAAGAAGAAATATAATTAAGGGTAAAATTTTACCTTTATTTTCAAAAGTATCGTTTTTGCACTCTCCATAGAGCTTGTCGCTATGTGTTATCTTTCTTCGTTTAGCAATGTTAGCCTATAGAAACTACCGCAAGGAACGTACTGGCATATGGTCGTTTGTTTTGAAAATGCATTGTTTTTGGATGGGAAACCTAAAATATGCTCTCGACGGACCTTGATCGCAATACAAATCTTCATGTGGTTTCATGATGGAGTAAGTCTCCATATTTTGCCAGTACTAGTAAGCATATTATCTATTTAAATAATGGTCGAAAGTCGAAACCATTGGGTCCACTTCATATATAGTTGTATAGTAACCTAATTATCGTTTATGTAGAAGACGCCGTAGTGATGGTAAGCTTTCTAGTTTTTGAACACATGAGCCGGTATTGATCGGCACATTTCGAAAAATCTTTTATTTTGCTTCAAATAAACAGGTGTATGCTTGAAGGTTGTCGCGAGCGTGAACACATCATGTTAATGTGCGTATATATAGTCATCAAAACATCGCATTCGGGATTTTGGACCTTTCAATCGCATTACGGTCGCCAGTCGTTAATGAACTGATTCACCCCCCCGTAGACCTTACTTGTTAGCAGAGGGTCACATAAACATGTTGCAGGCTAGATTCACTTAGGTTCAACAAATACCATCAAATATCACTACAAGCTAAGAATAAATTGTGACTAACCGTGACAAGGGCTGGCTATATCCCCAGTTCTCCGACCAGCACAAATCATATAGTCAGTAACGATTGGGTAAAAAGGGAAGTCTTCATATGCTATTTTACAGTATGTGTGGTCTACCAGAGGTAAGCTGACAATTTGCAGCTGGTCAGAGTAGCTACCCCCTATTTCCAATTTACCCCATCCGGAAATAGTTAAGTTGCCTTGTGCTGTAATTTGTCCTTGAACTGGTAATGGGATAGTTTGGATATTTTCATTGAGCAGGAACGACCCATTGAAGAACAAAAGCGCTATATCGTTTTCCACCGTTAGATAGCTGAAATTCTGGTGTACCGTTATGTGGTCCACATGTAGCTTCTGTTCAATTCCAGTGTTGTCTGCGAAATTGATGTCGCCAGCAACTTAATCATGCTGTTTAAGCTCTTCATTATAGATGCAATGGGCAGCAGTAACTCCTACTTGCAAGCCATCCACTTCCACAAGGGAGGCACCACAGTAATGGTAGTTTTGAAGTTGGAGGGATAATTGATATGGAGCTTCTCCTTGTAATGCGGGTCGGCCACCAACAATTAGCGTTCCGGCGTCATTAAAAAGTCTGTTATGACTAGATGAGCCAATAACACTTGCTTGTGTGAGCCATGAGCATAAAAACACTGCCAAATGTACGGTAAGGAAATTAAACATTTTTGGATACTCTGTGCTGCTGCTGGTCCATCTGCCACTTAAGAACAGTGATGAGGGTATGTGTTTCATTTGTACAAATTTTGTTATTACCTCATTTTAATTTTGCTAAAAAGCTGACAAAGACAGATGTCATAGTTTTATTGATGAAAAATTTTCACTGCAATGCTGTCAGTCAGATTTTCCAGTTTAATTGTTCTACACAATTTAAAGTGTGTACAAACCTGGGTAATGAGATAAACATGTCACTTTATGTTTTTGAAACCAACTAATCTTGTAGTGGTATTCATGTCGCAACTATGTGCTGTAATCTGGTTGCAATTTGTCTGTGTTAGTTAATATATTGAAATCATACCAATCACGTAATGATGGATTGAATAGTGCACATTAATTTTAAATTTATAAGAAATACATTTCATGAGTTAGCACGTCGGATGAGCCGGCTGTTAGACAAAATGTTTGTTTTTGCAAAATCAAGGTTTTTATTTTTATTGTAAATTCGGCAAGTTTTGAAACGGCCGACTAGAATTTCACCAATGAGTCACCTTTATCTGTACAGTTTGTACTCCAAGTTGAAACTTGATAGACATCATAGTTCCACAATGCCTAGTTCCATATTTCTAGGATGATGAGTATGACTGATCATTTATCGTGGAATAGCAAAAATAATATGCACCTATGCGAAAAATAAATGTTTGGAATGAACGCAAACTTGGCGAACGAAAGAAAACAAGAGTATGCAGAAAATACCAAGCATGCCGATTTACCAAAACATACAAGCATTTCCCCTACTTAAACGTACTTGGGCATATGTACTTGCTTTTATTCTACATAGATAGAAATAATGATTTCGTGTGCAAGTGAGCAGCACGATTTTTGCATGTGATATGTGCACTGCTAAGAGCATTGTCAATAATCATTTTCCAATAATTGCACTTGTTTATTTGTTAATTTGTGTCCATCCATGCTGACAATTTGCAGCTCGTCAGGGGTGAAAGACAGAATAGACCAAATAGACGGCCAATATGTTGAAATCACAAGAAGATGTTTGAAGGTCGAGGAAATTCAAATTTTACTTGTGTGCGTTGTTGTTGACTAAGAGCTGATATATGAAATAGGCTCCTTTAAAAACACCCTACCTCAAAAAATTATTTGGCTGAATCCATCTCTGAATCCATGAAAAATAGCACTGCAAAGTTGGGTGATTTCAACATTGGCTGTGTATTTGGATTTCGGATTCAGTACTAATTTACCGCATCCGTAAGCAGCTAAGTTGCCTTGAACTGGTTAAAGAATAGTTCGGAAATATTTAAAGTTGAAGAATAAAAATGCAATATCGTTTTTAACTATTGGGGAGTTGAAGTATCGAAACTCATTGATCATCTTGGAAAATTAAGTCTTATTTTGTCAGCGAATCTGTTACAAACAGGAACGAACGGTAGCGGAAATACGCTGTACAATTTTGTTTTGTAAAAAGTGCAAGTTCTTCCAAGCTTTCAAGATAAACGTCTTTAGAAAAGCCCATCATTTGATTTGCAGCCATTACTGTAAAGACGAGCCAGTCTTGCTGAAAAAGTTGATTGTTATATTTCTGTCCATAAAGGCAATTCCACCTACTGGAGTAGCAAAATGGTCTTCAGAATACACTCATTCTGCCTATAAGTTTCCTATTGGTGGCTCACTCACCGGCAAACTCGTTTCCTTCTAGCGTATAGAACTACTGTGTCAACTGAATTCGGGAGTTCATGCTACTTTTCTATTACGTTTTCATTTTTATGCTTCCTAATATTTTTAGTTAACATACTTATTTTTAGGACATCATTTGGAAGATTTTTCGATAAACTATTTTCTTTATCTTGGAGCATAATTTTGAGCAGCAATTTTGCTTATAATAATAGCAACCACAATATGTAAAGAAATTAACGATATGAATTCTGCTGTAAAATTGACATTGAAACAAGAAATGCAGTTCACGCATTACTTGGTGAACCTATCTTTAACTTTTTAAATCGGTATCACCTTACCATTGAAATGCTAAAGGTTGGAGGGGCAAGCAAAATGATTCTTTAATCTGAATTCACCTTTTTATCCGCTCTTGGCTCATTTTCCTACACATGATGTTGATGTACAATGTACAGAGTTGAAAAAGACACAATGTGCATATAACAAAATACACTCTGAAGGTTTTTGAGACGTCATTTTACAAAATTTGGCGTAGTTCGGAAGAAATCGTGATGGTTGATTCAGAGAAACAGGGAGAACGGTTTCACTTGTGAAAAACTAGCAGGCAAGAAATGATATTATGTACGAAAGTAATCTATTTGGGTCAAACTATTTCATAATAGTACTGCATTTTGCTATCCTGGGGCCTTGTTCACCATCTCATCTCATTCTTCATTCGCATATCCTCATTTGGATCCCCGTGTATTTCCCCATTTAAAATTGTATCCAAGCGATTTCAAAAACTTTAAATGGGAAAAATACATNAAATACATGGGATTTTATGAGGATATGCGAATGAAGAATGAGGATGAGATGGTGAACAAGGCCCCTGGTAATCAATTTTTAGTTCAAATAGCTTATATGAAACCATGGAATATTTGAAAAAATAGAAGGTCGCAATATCCGATTGGTAATTAAGATAAAAACAATTGATTGGTTTTTGTCCGAACTAGGTGGAGCTTTAAAATTAGGTGAAAATTTGAAGACCAACTACTATCATACTATAGTTTATCTACTGATAAATTCTAACGGGGTTTCGCCCTGTAAGTAATACACAATTCTCCCCGCACAAATGATAAATAATAACTCATCTAATCCTGTGGTCGCTGTAGCGTTGTCAATTTTGGAGTAAAAAATTGTTTAATTGTTATTGAATTTTTACTTTTGCTGTAAACAAGAAAGCCAGTTTTCAAGATAGCTACACATCATTTACGTCAATGCTTTCTTTTGCGCCGTTTCTTGCGTTTCTATACCTAGTGGTACAAGCGAGATTAGTTAGTGTCTGTATTGAAAATCCTCAAAAGTTTCAACTTTAGCTATGCAAAAAAAAAGTCAAGTAAAACAAAAGTGTTTGAGTTACAGCATAGATTGTGAAAATTGTTTAATCAAAAAAGATTGGCGCAAAGAAATACCTTGAAAAATTATCATCATTTTTTAGAATGATTAAAACAAAAGATTGCCTGTCTTTAATCTGTTTGTCTCAGCAAACCCTGCATTGTTGTTGTGGCTTTGGAATAGACAATCAAAGTGGCATATTGATTTTTGTGGGGTGAAATGAGAGCTATAACAAAAATTTTAATTTTCCTACAATTGCATATCTTTAAGCTTTCACGCTCACTTGCTACATCCCCTTCGTATAATGTCCCGCTGGCATCTGAAATTGCATTAAAATATTTTCCAGAGTGTTCTGTGCTTTTGATTGCAAAAACGTCAATTTCCTTTGCTGATTATCAAACAGAAACCCACATTGATAATTTCTTGAGTGCCTCAATCAATTCATTTTATTTGATTGCATTATTGTCTTCCATGTCGAAATTAAACGGAGCTGCAGAGTATCGAAAATTTACGTCCTATTCCAAACTCATCTTCACGCTCATTCCACCCCAGCCAGAAATATTTCCCATGTCTGATTTCATGGCTTTACTCACTCCACTTGGCACGCCAATCACAAAACGTGATACGGATCACTACATATTTCTCGCGCCATCAGATGACACGCAGATGGTCACGTCCATTCTCGCCAATGACGAAATCTTCCGTGACCTTAAATTTAAGATGGCAATCACCCCACACTCAGCGCTTTACACAATTTGTATGTATTGCAGTGGTGAAACGCTAGTCTCTCTTTACCCCAATTCAACATCCGACTCATTCCAAATTTCACACTTGCTTCCTGACTTTACCAAAAACATGCTTGGACATCAACTTCGTGTCGTTGGTCCAACCAAGTATGTGTCTGTGTTTGAAGTGGAAAAGATTTCCAATGCCAGCAAACCCATGTCCCAAAAATCCCAGTGGAAATTTAACCGTGGTTTGTACATTGATACTTTCCACCTTGTTCAGAAAAAACTAAATTTTACATACATATTTCATCCTTGCTATGCTTATGGTAAAATCAAGGAAGGAAAAACAGGCATACTTTTGAAAAATGGTAGTTGGGCTGGTTGTGTGGGAGACGTACTTAACAAACGTGCAGATTTTGCGGTGGCCACCTCAGCAGTGGATCAAGACCGATATCAGGTGGTGGAGTATTTGACCCCGCTTTGCTACAATTACATAATGTTTTTCACCCATAAACCAATTATAGTTTACTCGTGGCGTACTCCATTCCTTGCATTTGACACAATCACATGGGGACTTGTGCTTGGGGTTATCATTCTGGTGGCAGCAATAACATATCTCTTTGAACATCAACTAACACGCTTTATTTTTGGACTTGACGAAGAGAGAATGGGAAATGTTCACATTATCGAGTTTATTTTGGACTTGTACGGAAATATGCTGGGACAAGATATGACAATAGTACCAAGATCCATTCCCTCAAAAGTGACATTTGTCACGTGGCTCTTTTATGGGATAGTGGTTGGATGTGCATACGACTCTAGTTTCAAGGCCCTAATCGTCTCGCCTGGGCTGAGTCCAGTGGCAGAATCTATTCCTGATTTGGTTCGTGGTCCACTTAGTTACAAATGGGGAGCAAGTAACGCTTTTCGAAGTGGTTTAGGTGAAGAAGTGTTCAAGCACAGCAACAACCCAGATGTGCGTCATGTGTACAGTGAGCTGAAAACTGAAAAAAGTTTAGTGGAATGTCTGCGTAAAGCGGCCATATCAAGTTATGTATGTTTTCACTGGGACGTCATGGCGCAGTTTGCTATGGACACGGAATTTGTCTCCAGGAATGGGAATAGATTTCCGTTTTTATACGCAAAGGATAACGTCATGTTTCTTCCACGAACTTGGAGCGTCCGAAAACGGGAAGTGTATCGGGAAGCATTCAATTTTGTGAGTGGACAAAGTTTTGATACCGGTTTATGGCAGGAGATGATGAATCGAGATGAAAGTACTGTGAGACAAGGTATGCTGAAGAAAATAAGGCAGGGGAAGAGAAAGCCACTGCTTGGAACTCTGCTGCAAAAATACGCCACTGGGGATGGGGACGGAGGACCGGAACCTTACAAGTTTAAGCAGGTGAAAGCCGGCTTTTTTATATTGGCCAGTGGCTTGACACTAGCTGGGTTGACATTTGTTGGGGAGAGAACGTGGGAAGCAAGAAGAACACTGTCTAAGAAGATTGCAATTATTATTGGAAAATATTTGGGAAGACTGACTAAGCTGAAAATGAGATGGAAATGATGAACTCGGCGATTAAATTAAGATAATTATGAACAATATTCGTACTGTATAAGCTTTACGATTGTGAGATAACCAAGTATCTATCATTTGTAAAGTTAGTTTAAGTGCAATTTTTCAGAAGAAAATGTCGATATATTAAGAAGGTTAAAAGCAGCCTACTAACAAACTTGAGCTGAACTTGACAGAATGTGTGACGTATGTGGTCAAGGTTAATACTTCCATGTTTCACGATTACGTAAGCAAAAAAAACAGTAATTTTCTTAATTACTGAAAATAGATTTCTCAACATCAAGATCGGAAAACTCCATTAAGAGTTAATTAAATATGTAAGAAGTCTAGGGCGTGACACTTGAATCAATTATCAAACTATGATTGCGTGAGTGATGAATTGTATAAAGTTGATTGTTGATAGAATTTTAATCGCAGATTCTCCCCATAACCATAAAACTACAAATAGCAGAACTAATATTTAGAAGATTCGTCTGGTCATAGCAAATATTTACACCCTCTTCTATGTTCTGAAAATTTGCAATAACGAATAAAACGGTTTACAATATCATTTTACATTGTATTATTGCATTTATTTACATTCTACCATCTGTACATGAGCCTTCAGATGACTTTACATCAATTTGTTATTCTGAATAAAAAAATGTAGTGGTGGAAACTAGGATGGATGATAGTACTGAAGAGATAACTCTACATTTTAAATTTGCAAATAGACGCGTGATCTATTTTTTGATAAAATCGTGCATCACTACTGGCTGGTCATTAGTTATATTACACATTACATATATTATTCATATTACACGGTTTTGTTTGTAAGTATGTATGCTTGTTTGTCCAAATGACAGAATGTGATGTTGTGGATATTTTTTCTAAAAAATTGGATACAAGCGTAATTCACGTTTGGATGGATCCCTCTGTTGCGAATTCAGCCTTTTTTCCTACTTTCCATAGTGTCCATGCATTTTTATTTTGTCATTTATTTTAAACGTTACGTAAATTCAATAGAGATCATGCTGTACTTGGTTGGCACTTTGGTGTGCGTTCTTGCAAGAACAAGTAACGTCCTGGAAAAAGTAGTAGTAGTCGAGACAGTCGAGTAAGTTCAGTAGAGAGAAAAAAGTTGGAGTCAGAAGAAGAAAAAAGAATAGAGATAATTATTGCACCTAACACCTAATAATTTTTGGCGAGATAAAATTATTCGTGACTGATAAACTGAAAATTTGATCTTTGTTGAATTCAATAACAGTTATCAAGTGTGTTTAAGTTTTTATGAAATACAATATTGTCGTTAATTGTGCTCCTTACATTATTTCACCTGCATTATTAACCCTCAACTGTCAACGAAAAAGAATATCATCGTTGGTAATGGCGAATTCTTAACACCCTCTATTCCTTAAAAACTTTGAAAAGTCACGGTGAGCTTAAAATACAAGGAGGTTGTACCCTATTCATAAACACGGCCGACTCAAAGGATCATTTGTGAATAAAAATGACTAATTAATTTACCTGTCAAAATAAGAAACCGAGAGAAGTACCATGGAACAGGACGAAGTTTGGTGTTTTTTCTACACTTTTGCAACTACATAATATAAATTATTTTCCGAGGTAAAGAAAAGCCCGTATCCAGTCAGTGTCGTGTATGACCATGGTCATGATCGTTCATGATCACGGCGTCTCTTAACCTTGAGAACCCGTTCTGTTTTGCTATAATTCGTATAATTCAAAACTTCCAATACAATGATTATAATGTAGAGGAGCTTCAAACTACATTCAAATGTATTTGGTTTTCCTAGACTAGTATAACTGCTGAAAAAAAAAATTCTGGGACAAATTGATGCAAATCGTATTGATCACAGATCATTTATCCTGATGATCAAAAATGGAATCATTAATTATTAAATTTGGATATTCATGCCAATCGTGATTTTTACAAGTTATCAGCACCAACCATTTGCATATCAAAAATGCTGCATCTATTATTTATTCATAATTTCATTTCTTGAAGCATTAACTGAAGAGTACAAAAAAACGAGCAAAAACTGGTCAGAATAGTTGTACAGAAATTCAGCAACCTGGGTAAAAGATACATATTATGCTGATTTTTCTCAGCCACTGTCTGCATAAAAATATTTTTATCGGTCTGATATAACTGATTTATTTGCCAAAAACTCCTGAAATGCCTTTTGGATGCCATGCACTGTACAGATGCAAATTTTAATTTGTTTTTTACAAAGACCTGCTTTTTGTGTGTTGAATCCACAACAGCAGTTGTCAAAAACTCATATTTGAAAACAAACTTTATCCATAATAGACGATAATAATAATAGCGTAGCTAATTTCTAAGTTTTTATTGTGTTCGAAAAATGGAAGCGTACAAAATTCTATAAAAAATGACAGGAAAACGGGTAATCATGGTAGCTTTGGATGGTAAATTGAGGTAGACACAATTAAAAACTCACTTTTAAATACCTTTTACTGATTTGCTGTACGGTACAGTATGGATAAGGAGAGATACGCTACTTCAAATAAACATGTATGTTTCTACCCTCATCATCGCCAATTTGCTTTTGTATCCACTGTTTGATGTTTGTAAACACTGGAGGGTTACATTGACCAATTACCTGACATGAATTTATTAAATGAGAATGTAAATGAAAGGCTTTTTAAAGTATCTTCGTCTGAAACAAATAACCTGTTTCTCAGGTAAAGAATTTTAGACCTTTTATTGACTTGTTTTCGTGTTTCGGGGTTTTGTTATTGGTGTTTTTTCCTAAATACAGCAGCGGCAGAGCTAGAGCTTGCAGTTTGCAAGTTGCAGTTGTTGTTGCAGATCGTCACTATTTTTTACACTAGATTCTTCATCAGAGCTAACTTTTCCGCTTTAAGTAGCCACTTTTCACACATGAAAAAAATAGTTTTGCATTTGTTGATCATTGGTATTAAATTGAAAAGTTTTATGGAAAATAAGCAACCTCAAAATAAATAGTTTATTTTGAAAATCTGTACCAAGTTAAATTAAAACCATGCAACCAAATAGCCTAATATCAAAACTGGGGTTAAAGAGTAAATCGATTGAATCAACGGAATTCCCCTTCTCAAACCTACTGATACATCCTTCTGATGATGGAGCAAAGTTCCCACTTGTTTCTTGTTCCAAAGATCATCTGCCTCCTATTGAAAATGGTCAATCAAATTCTCCTTCATCGCCACTTGCAGAAGAGGAAAAAGTCTACCTAAGCATTTTGGAAGTTGCCTCATCACCAAACCTGTGCACAAAGTTTCACACCATAAATGATGGAATTGTCAACAAACTGGATAATTATCAAGGTGCTGCTCCATTGCATTATGCATGCATTAATGGCAACCTCGAAATGGTCACATTCCTTGTACAAAATGGTGCGGAAGTGAATATTTGGGACAGAAATCGGAAAGTCACGCCACTTATTTGCGCAGCTGCATACGGTCACCTGGCAATAGTAAGGGTTCTTCTGGAGCATAATTGTGACATAAATGCAGGACTTAACGGCAACGACCAATATTCTGCATTGCTCTGGTCTGTTAAAAGAAATCATCCGCACGTGGTGCATTGCCTGTTGAAAAACAAGGCCTGTCAAAATTCGACTGTCCCGCTGTCTGAAACGCCTATTCATGCTGCAGTTATCTGTGGATCAACAAAAGTCCTTCAGTTGCTTCTTAATTTTCCTTGCAAAAGCATCACATCAAATTTCCAGATGGGAAACGAAAAGAACACTCCCTTACACTTGAGTGCATCTGGAATATATAAAAATGCATTTGATGTCTGCAAAATTCTCTTGGAGAAAGGAAATGCTTGCGTTGATTCCGAAAACTTGATGGGAATGACTCCACTACATGAAGCAGTAATTTCAAAAAATGCAGAAATTGTTAAGCTATTGATGTCACATAATCCACGCGTCAATGCAGCAGATAACCGAGGTAGAACTCCGCTATTTTATGCAACAAGTGACGAGAAAGGTACACTGGAGTGCTTGGAAGCACTTGTTCATAGCGGGAAATGCAACGTAAATCATCAGGATTCATTTGGGAACACAGCTCTGCACTTGGCAGGAATGAAAAGCGCTGCTGTGGCGTCGGAGATTTTGCTGAAGAATGCAGCAGACTTTTCAATTAGGTGAGCTTCCCAATTCATTACGCATCCAAAAATAACGCAAACATGTTAGCTTCATATTTTTTCATTTTGTAGAGAGGGAAGCGGAGTCACTGCACTAAAAATACTGCGAGAGAAAATCCCTTGTACTGCAGTTCTCCTAAGTAAGGCATTTGACCAAGCTGTATCTCTGACTTGCTGTGAATCTCAAGATTTTGAAGCAAAAAAGTTGCTAGAATCCAAGGTGGAAGTGAATTTGAAGTTTGTTCTTCCATTTCCTGCTATTAAGAGCACTTCCGGTTTATCCCAAAATAGAAATCCACACGGAAAAGAAAATTTATCCAGAAGACTAACTAAACTTTTCTTGGATGAGGACGAGGAGATGGACTATGATTCAGTGTGTTCATCGCGAAAAGAAACTGCAAAAATGAAATGTCTTGTGGATGAAAATTTCTCCAGTCTTTTGCTGCATCCCGCACCTAACGCTTTCCTGGAATTAAAATGGCCAAAAGCCAAATTCATTCTTTTTCCATCATTTATTTTTAACGTGATTTTTGCCCTCATCCTGTCAATGTCGGTATACGTAC
Source organism: Lepidocyrtoides sp. E14 (assembly GCA_027743805.1). Lineage (NCBI taxonomy): Eukaryota > Metazoa > Arthropoda > Collembola > Entomobryomorpha > Entomobryidae > Lepidocyrtoides > Lepidocyrtoides sp. E14. The sequence goes on along the minus strand of JAHZMZ010003248.1, from coordinate 1,928 downwards.
AGATGGTATTCCCCGTTAAGTGGGATGATGTTAATACAAGTGAAGAAGATAAAGATGATTGGTTGCAGACACTAACGCCAATTTATTATTTCATCGTTGCTATGGCAGCGCTGAAAGGGGCCAAGGAACTGATAAAGTTTATTCACGCTCCCAGTCAGCGATTGACCTCATCCCATCCTTGGATATTCTTAGCTTGGATACTGCTTTACGTGTTTTGCATGAAGCCAGGATGTGAGGACAGTGAACAGGAAACGTTGAAAAGATGCATAGCTGCAGTAATAATTACATAACTTTATTTAAAGATTACCAATTGTGATGAATACTATGTGTATTTCAAATTTCATTTCATTTTTTTCAGGTTTGTATTTTACTCGTTTGGATGGATATTTGGTTAAGCATGGGCAGATTCCCAAGAATTGGACTCTCCATTCGTGTATTTTTACACGTGCTTAATAACTTTTCACTGTTCATCTTGCCCCATTTTCCCATGCTGTTTGGGTTCACGATTTCTTTCGTCGTACTTTTCCCTTCTGTAAGCGAACATTTTTAAACAATTATTGCTTGTCAGATTTACAGCTTTAATCTTCAAGAATTGAATTTACTTGAATATTAATTTCAGAATTTGGATTATCAAAGTATAGCGGTTGCATTTCCCAAATTAATACGTACAATGGCTGGCGATATTGATTTAGAGAATATGGGAAATGAAACACTCGCTGATGCCACTTCCAGCGACAAAGTGTTCTATCGGATAGGGCTCTCGTACATTTACACGTTGTATGTATTTGTTGTTGCGATTGTTTATTTACTCGGAGGCGTCGGCAAACAAGCTGGCAAATCAGACGATATTACTGAATACACTGGAGATGGGGATAAGTGGTGGATGGAGGAAATTTTGTTTGCCTCAGCGGCTGCTCTTAAAACATATTAATTTGTATCCACCCTCTGCGTCACGTAAAGAGTAAATTTAAAATAATTGTATCACCTTTAAATTAGCCACTTAGCCATTGCATTACTTTTTCTTAAAATGTGAAGTCCATTGATAAAATGAAAATTTCCATTTCAGAAAATTAATTACCTTCAATCCATACGACCCACGTGACTCAAGTCTAAGTGATGATCTGAAGAAAGCATTGCTGAGCATTGGACAAATTAACCTGGAAACAATGCGGGATAAAGCTAGAGATAAATTTTCCCCCTTTTCTCCAACAGACGTGAAAAATATTGTTGATTGTGAGTTGAGAAAAGCAACTTCTGCAGATGAGAAGTCAGCTTTATTGAAAAGCATTATAAAGGAAGCTGTGATGCGCTTATAAAGTACTGTATGAAAATGTGTATACTTATGTGCCCCTCGTGGTTTTTAATAATCGGTTAAAGCTTAATTAAGGCAAATCAAGATTATGGTGAGCTGGTATACTAATTACAATAATAAAAAGTTGCTAAGAATAAATTGCGAAAAATAAAGTTAAAATATTTAACAAAAATATGACATTTTGACAACCATACACAAGTATTTAATTTATGCACAGTTTACTTGAGAAATTCGCATTGCCTTAGATGATATCTTTTGGGCACCCAAATTCCAAAGCAAAGTGTTTAATGCACAAAAAACATTTTGCCAGGTTTTTTCAGATGGGTCATTTGACCAGTCAAGGCCACTTATTCGCTTCTGCGGAAAACTGCTTACATGGACGGATACTGTGAGATACTTAGGTTATGATATCAACTGTAGAAATCGGGATGCGGATGAAATCAAGAGAAGAATCAGGGAACTGTACGCAAGGGCAAATCTCATCAAGAGTAGGTTCAGTGCTTGCAGCGTTGCAGTAAAAAAAGTGTTATTTAAAACATTTTTTTCAACTATATATTGCTCGAGTTTGTGGACTCCGATCCAAAAAACAGTCATTGATAAAATAAAAACGGCATAT
>JAHZMZ010003247.1:0-14448 GCA_027743805.1 Lepidocyrtoides sp. E14 | reverse complement strand
AAGTCCTCAGGTGCCGAACAGGTACGCGAAAAGTGAAAAATGGCTGTAACTCCGGTACAAAATCATCAAGCTGAACCATATTTGGTATATAGACGCATTGGACATAGTCAAGAAGAATAAACAGAGTTTAAAGGTCCTCAGGTGCCCGACAGGTCCTGAGAAAGAGTAAGATGGCTGTAACTCCATAACAAAATCACAGAGCTTCCAAATATGGTATATAAGCATTTTCAACATGTTTCTACGGAATTAACTCAGTTTCAAAGTCCTCAGATGCTCGAAAGGAACCGAAAAAGGCGAAGTTGGCTATAGTTTTGTAACAAAATTTACTTTCACTACCAGATTTGCCATAAACATACCAAAATGACTCATGTCATACCAAATTAACCAATTACTCAAGCAACCTGGTTACCCTTTACGAGTTCATTTTAAAAAATAAAATGACTTGCTGGTTCTTTTATGTAAAATAACAGCGCATTAACAGCTTCGCGCTATATTATACCTCTTCAAAGAGTTTATTAGTGATAAGGTCGTTGATGAACTTTCATGGCTTCATTGCCAATGTCTGAAGGTTATGTAAAAAAAGGTACAACGTAACTTTATCAGCGTGTAGGAACAATGATTTGTTCAGTGACAGGTACTTTTGAAGGATCGCTTAGTCCTATATATTTTATCCATAGCGTAAGCTGTTTTCATGAATTATTATGCAGTAGCCTTTTTCTTACACAGGACAAATGTTTGTCCAATGACCTACATAATCTGAACCTTTTTCGTTCATATTATAGTTTTTCCTTTATTTCAGTGAGGGCTTTGTGTAACCGCTATTTACCAATGTAAGAATTAATAACCCATGTTTAAGTAGTCAAATGATTATGTGTAGCTTGTTCAATTTCAAGGACCAATGTGAAGGTATAAAGTTTAGACATATTTTCTTTGTATTTATAATCATCAATGTCAAGATGGAATTTAGTAAATATTTTCTTTGTGTTTTAATCACCAATGTAAAACGTCATACTTTACCCACTGGGGATTGCATTTACCTTTTTGATTGTTTCAATACGAGATTGAGGTCATGCAGTAATTCCGACGAAAGCAGCATGACATTATGGTACCTAAACATTAATAGTACGAAAGTTTTGTGTTTTACAAAAGGTACTATAAAAATCCTATGCTCTTTTGAAGGGCACGCTCAGTCCGGTTTTGGAGGGCACACACTGTGCCAGTAGTTTACTTGGCTCAGAGAACTTTGAGGCCATACGCTGTGCCTGTCAGGGTCTTCAGCAGTCATTAGTACTTTTCCGTATTTCACCTAAAATTTACGTAGTAGCTTATCCGTAGCAATTTTACTGTATCAAGTGAACCCAAGTTTTAGTATCAATAAATCAGACGTATCAATAATTATTGCAAGAAACTTCCACTTTGCACCAATCATTGAACATACCATATTCTTTAATCCTGACATTTCACATCTGCCACACAAATACATTGCCAGCCCGATCCCGGCACCAATTACTTTAAACGACGCACACAAAAAGGACTTTATAGTTGGTATTGTGGTAATCAATTACATTACTTTTAACGAATTTTATCCCTTGTTTTTTCCTTTCTGAAAATGCTGCCGTAAAGAGGCAGAAATCCATTATTCTGTTCCATGGTCTACACTGATGTAAGGATTCATGTTTTTACATGCAAAAACTGGAGCCAAATTACCAAATCAATATTACATGGATAAATTGCAAGCCTGGATTTTATTTCCATTTTTGCATACAATTTTACATGTTAAAAGGGCCGCCTTCGAAAGTTTAAGTGTAGGGGGATACAATATCGAATTGAATTGATGTTTGTTAAATATGAGCAAAATGCTGTAAGACCAATGAATCGAGCTCTCTGTCCGCATTCTACTAGCAAATTTTTTATGGTTCTTTTAAATTCTCATATTTTGCCTTTGTAATATCGCCTTGTTACTAATGTTGAAACCTATATTATTCATAAAACAATTTCTATTTTGATAATTAACAATTCAGTTTTAAAAACTCGGTTGAGCTAGCTGTGCTAAATTCTGTGGTGGATAAACGTTTGTAAGCACTGGATGTAAATCAGAGCTGAGTGATTTGAATCTGGTCTACCTGAGCTTGAATGGATGAGTGTTTGTAACAATGCACTGGTATATGTCCAACGACGTTCAATATTTCAGTGACGCGTGTAGTTGTCAAGAAAGTGGAATGGAGTGGCGTACATGAATGTTGAAGACGTTAGTTAGAGATAAGATTGGCTTCTTCTCAGGTATTTGAGGCACACATTGACTTCCTAAAATGTATTTCAAGTTTGAATAATTTTACTGTGGGTCTTTGGTTGTGAATGTCTAATTGATTTCCTGAACCTTTCCGGCCGCCTACAGTACCAGAAAATCTTTTCATAGAATTGGTTCATTGGTAATTTTCATAGCTTAATCCCCAATGTCTCTAGCTTACTCCAAAAACAGGTACAATGCTACTCCATCAGCCAAACTGACCTAAAATGTTTGAAGAGGATTAATAGGGGTTTCTCCTTTTTATTGTTTTTTCAACTGCCAAAGTTGAGCTTAATTTTTGTACAAAGTATGACATCAAATATGTAAATTTATGTACTACTTTAATACAATGGTTTTAAATTGCATTGAACAAGTAGACAGGTAGGCTCTGTCTGCTATAAAACCACTCAGCTCGGAGTGCAAGTTTTCAGTTTCTTCAACTGCCTCAAAGCAAACTGTCTCGACATTTGTTTTGGCTAAGGTTTTTGTAAAAAAACTTAGCTACTGTTTCACTCAGAAACTCGTCATTTTTCTTTGAGTTTTTTCTTAACATTTGAACCCTCATGTGTTACAGTCTTTGAGGTGAATTCACAGCGTCCTTGAGGTTTTTAGGCGTCCTTTTATCAGTCGATTAACTTATTGCAAGTTACTTTCCTCTAGGCAAGTTTTCATTTACTTCAAGTTTAGTTTAAACGGTCCATGAAAATTTTACAGTGCTCGGACATTGGGGCGGTCACAAAGGGACAAACAACGGACTTAAGTGTGAGTGCATTGGAGTTTTAGCTTCTAACTTTTAAGTTTGCTTCAACGCGAATACTAATTACGTAAACATGTATAGATATTTTCAGTTTAAAAATTGCATGGGTCCTACTTGGATGTCGACGAAAATCCATTTATATCAACGGCGGATGAGCTGAGGTACTTCGATTTTCCAAGACCGGTACAAACTAAATTTGAAGCAGTCAGGAGCAGGTAACTTACCGCACAATACTCTTTTTTACATGATTGTAATTTAATTGAAGGCATTTTTACTGAAATTGATCCTGACTCTCTCTTGATCAGCATCGAGAAGACGAGACTTGGTAGGCATACAATTTCTTCAATTTTCCAAATTTAGTTGAAAGTTTACCACTTCGAATGATTTGGTTGGTGTATTTTAGTATATTTTGGAATCGGACATATCAAACAGCAAATGATCGTCACATTGGGGACGAAGAAATGGATAAATTCAGGGAAAAGTTTCTCTCGTAAAGAAAAATCAATGGAAGAAGGATGGATCTGATTTGAGGAAGAAATGTGACAATTGGAGGGGAAATCAAACTTATTCAATATAAGGTATAATCATATGAAAAAGGCATTGCGCACTAAGATACCAGCTTCTGAGTGTTTCAAACTCAGCTTGTGCAGGTCTTGGAAAGGCGGAGTATCACAGCTAATTCGATTTAGGAGTAATAGGATTTTTGTTGGGGTCCACATAATACCAATGCAATTTATAAACCGAAAATGTGTTCACAATATACAAGTTGGCAGTATTCCATTTTTATCAATTTAAAAAAAAATTAAGTTGAAGCTCCAAAGCATTCATACCAATTTCCGACGGCTCTCACTTTCTGTCAATTACAGAGCTGTGTAAATTTTTCGATGACTTTTTAAATGAAACTTGAAAATCGGTGAAAATTTGACTAGACAAAGGAAACTTGCAATAAATAAATTGAGTGATGAAACAAGACAAACTGATAAACATAAAAGACATCGTGATCTCACTATTGAGACATGGGCTTCATTTCTTCAATTCGTCATGGTTAGGCTCATACGATTAATCTCAAGCTTTTTATTTTGTCTTGTGATATATCTTAACAGCAAATTGCAGTAAATTACATGTCAATGCATACCATTAGCATGCATAAAGCAGTATCATTAATTATCTTTATCTTTGCACAAGCAAACTTTTTTACCCAACTGCAGTGCTGTTGTTGATGTCAGTTTTATGTAAAATCTCTGCTGCAATTTTTTGTTCAGCCAGAACAACGATTCAAACTTTGCGCATACTTAGAACATGGTTTTCACAAATTTACTACTAACAATGCCAAAACCGGTTGTTTATGCACGCTGCACTTTTGTTCACCATTTATGTTTTTTGAAATTCATTCCATGAAAGATGCCAGGGAAGCTGGAAAAGGAAAAATCCTCGTTAAGATTAGAGAAGTAGTTCAACGAAATATTTGATGCGTACTTTATTTAAATATCAAATAGTAAATTGTTTATGTATTATTTTAACAAGAAATCTGATTTCGCTTCTACAATGAAAATTTGTGAAAATTTTTCGCTAAAACTTGAGCATTAAATAACACGGTTCTCGTGAACCAGTGACAGTTGGTCAGTATTTTTCAGCTGTCAGTAGAGCAATTATATTTAGAAAAAAGTTCATTCACCCTAGATGCACACTCATGCAAAATCGTCTGAAGTGAAGAAACTTTTTTATGCATTTTACCCAGAACAAGGACAGGGAACAGACTAAAGTAATTATGTGATTTACATTCTCCTAGCTTCGAAGTGCGCAAGTAGCAAAAACTGAGTACCATGATACGGAATTGGATAAATCACTATACTAAAAAAATGAGGCACAATAAGTCATGCAGTGACAATGAATCTGACCCCCATTATTCCTTCAAGTTTTCTTTGGTCCAAAGAACTCTGCCCGCGAATCATAGAGTCACCGAATAACTTTATCCTCATAATTTTTCCTGTTTTCTTCTTTCAATTTGTTTTGCCAGAATAATATGCCTAACTACAAACATTTATGCAATTGTCTGTTTGGAGCTGAAGTTATACATATTCTGTTAAGTTATTGGTAAAGCTTGTAGCACAACGGACAATTGCTCACACTTTCCCGTTTTTATGCGCTACAAATCATTATAGAGCAAGATTAGCATATTAACTGCTTCCTGCATGATTTTAAAATAGTTGTCGATACACATTTAATAATGAAACAAAAGTATGTTCCGATTTTAATGTGTTGAGTTTAGAATGACTTTCCAAAGGTCAATGGTCTCATTTGCCTTATTATAATCCCTTATCTACAAAATCAATTTTTTACAAATACATGCTGTGATTTCGTTCCTTTCAGCGACCTGAATTTAACGTTGTTAGCACATAAAATTTTGTAGGAAAAAATTTTCTCAGGGGGGTAAAAATGCATCACTTTTCAGGTAAGTTTTTATCAATTTGCGACATTACGTTGATATGGAATTTGCGAAAAAGTGAAGCACCCCATTGCGGGAACATGGGTTATGCTATAAGTACTAGTAACAATCCACGGACAGCCATGTTTGATGAGATATAACTAAAGTAGTTTATGTAAGAGTTGCCCAAATACAATTAAATTGTCCCTTCAAAATATATACATTTCCACATAAAATTAAATCATTTAACGGATAAAAATGGTTCGTTCATCCTACCGCAAATTGACAAAAATTTACATGACAACTGATGTATTTTTACCCCCGAAGTAATTGAATGTCATTTTTTATAGGCAGTCGAAGCAATGCAGAACAGAAAGTGTTTACTAAATCTTGAATTGGGTCTACAAACGCTTTTTTTGATGAATATTTTTATCAATGCACTAGCACATGTCCAACGATATTCAATATTTCAGAGACGCACGTAATTGTCAAGAAAGTACATGATGTTGACGACGTTAGTTAGGGATAAGATAAGCTTCTTTTCAGGTACTTGAGTTGGGTACGTCGTGCGCTCCCTAGCAAAAGTGTATTTCATGTTTCAATAAACTTATTTTGGATCTTTTGTTGTGACTGTCCAACTCATGTCCTAAATCAGTCTACCTTCAGTAGCAGAAAAACTTTTCCTAGAATTGTTTCATCGGTAATTTGCATAGCTTAATCCTTAATCCCCAATGTTTCTAGCTTACTCCAGAAACAGGTACAATGCTACTCCATCAGCCAAACTGACCTAAACTGCTTGAAATATCACAAGTGGGTTTTCTCTTTCAGTACTAGGCGCTTTTTAAGCTTTTTTCAACGGCAAAAGTTGAGCTTCAGTTTTATGAAAGGACATCAAACATGTAAATTTATGTACTACCTTAGTACAATGGTTCTCTTTGACAATGAAACAGAAGTCAGGTAGGCTCTGTCAGCTATAAAAACCACACTGCCTAGAGCGCAAGTTTTCAGTCTCTTCAACTGCCTCAAAACAAATTGTCGCGACATTTGTTTTGCGCATCTTTTTTCTTCGAATTTTTTTCTTAACATTTGACCTTTTAAGTGTTTAAGTCTATAAAGTGAATTCACTGCGTCTGTTAGGTTTTTCATAACTCGATTCACCTTCTAGATGTTACTTCTAGGCAAATTTCTATTTATTTCAAGTTTAATTTTATAAATCCATGGAAAATTTACACTGTTCTGAAGTATGACCAACCAAGAGAGAAGCAACGGAATTTAGTGTGAGTGCATTACAGTTTCAACTTGCAATTTTTAAGTTTGATGCAAAGGGAAAACTGACTAATAAAGAATTGTATCCATATTTTCAGATTCTAAACGTGCATGGATGGGAGTTGGATGTCTGTGAAAATCACATTATTCAAACGTCGGATGGGCCAATATGTTCCCTGATTTCAAAACCTGCGCCAGGTATATTTGTAATAATCAGGAACCGATAACGTACTGCACTACAATATTTTCAGATGATTGAAGTTTCGTATTTTTACTAAATTTTATCAGGGCTGTACAGGTTGTCTGCAAACATTTCTTTGATTCCGGAAAGGCATTTAGGAAGTTGAAGACAACAGAGGGAGATAGAGGTACTAAAAACATATCCCACAATTACGTGGAGCATGACATAAGTCTGAAGGTATAGTTTATCAAAATGTGCATAAGGAAATACAAATTTTTTATTGAGTATTTTTTGAAATTCTTAATAGCAAACAGCAAGCCATCGTTACATTGTTGATGAATGTGATCACTTCAGGGAAGAGCTTTTCTCCAAAAGACAAATCAATGACAGAAGGAAGGATCTGATTCGAAATGGAAATGTAGCGAATGGTAGGGCAAATACACTCATGTAATCTAAAGTATAATCGTTTGAAGTAAAATAATTGCGCAGTACGCTAAAATCAGTTCCTGATTTGTACAAATTTAGCTCGTGCAGGTCTTGCCTTTCTGAAAGACTTTGGCGCATCTGACGTTGGGAGAATGGGGTGTTCACTGACATCCGAATAACATCCATGCAATATCTGAACTACAAATTCGGATGCAATACATAAGTAAACATAACTCCTGATGTTGCAAGCTTAAAAATTGTATGTTAAAACTCAAATGCATTCACACCACCTTCCGTCAGTTCTCATTTTGTAGTCTGTCATACTTCCGAGCAGTGTAATTAATTCGATGTCTGTTTTTTTAAAAAAAAACTTGTAATATGGCTGGGAAAATTATCGTGCAATAAAAAATCGACTGATAAAAAATGACAGGCTAAAAAACCTAAAAGACATATGCGTTTTGGACGCTGTAAATGAAATTGCAACCGGCAGATTAATCCCCATCATTTCATCGCAAAACTATAATCCCACTGTTTTGAGTTCCCATTATTTCATCACGCAATCCTTAATTTCCAGTTTTTATTTCCCCACTCATTTCATCGCCAACACTTCATTCACAAATCATTTAGTCTCATGCTCATTTGCTCGCCCCGATTGAGTTGCAAGAAATTACAAAAACATGACATGATTTGAATTGGATTTACATACTCGTATCATATTCAGAGATAAGATTAGCTTACTTTCAGTTACTTGAGTAGGGTACGACCCACAATGCTTTGTATAGACATTTGATGCTTCACTCACATGTAAGGTCTACGGGTGGGTAAACGAGTTCATTGGCGACATTATCACCAATTGTCGTATTTACATATTAACTATGTCTAAGATCTAATTCAAATTTCTAGTTAAATAATGATTGAAATCAAGCGGTCCATTTCATACATAATTATATTGTTATAAGCCTTACTGTCGTCCATGAAATAAAATTTGTTTCGATTGTAAGCTTATATCTTTTCACTCAATAACTTCATCGTAATCATCATCAGTTTTCAGGACTTAATTGCCAATGCCATTCGGTAATGCCGATGAATGGTACAACGTAACTTTATCGGCGGTTACGAACAATGATTGTTTTCTGTAACCGGTACTTTTGAAGGGTCGCTTGGTATTTTAGTCCTAAATAGTTTATCCATAGCGTAAGCTGTTTTCATGAATATTGCTAGCTTCTAAATGTAGTAATTTTACCTTTTTATTATGCAGGACAAATGCTTGTCCAATGACCTATTTAATCTGAGCCACTTTTATGAACAGTTTTTCCTACATTTTGGTGATAGTTTTGTGAAGTCAATTGTAAATGCAAATCACAAATCACCAAGAGTTAATAACCAATGTGTAAGTAGCCAAATGATTGTACGTAGTTTGTCTAATTTTAATCACCATTGGAAAAGTAGAGAATGCAAAAAATGCATATAAAAGTTGGAGCCAAATTTTCACATGTAAAAAATAAAAAATATGGAAAATGATTCAAAATCGCTTTATGAGTCGAAAGATCGCTAACAAAAACCATTTACACGATATTTTTCGAACAAAAACGCTTTGAATAGCTTTAAAGCTCTTGATTTAAAGCTATTATGTTTGTGGGATCAAAACATACTTAATATAATAGTACCCAAATGGTTTTCTCCCTGTAAAAGCTGATTACTTGCATATATTCACGTTTTCCCATTTTTTCATTTTTCCATGTAAAAACGGAGAAAATCCATATTACATGGACAAATAGCAACTCTGTATTTGAGTTCCATTTCATCGTTCATGGCATGAAATATAAACAGAAATGAAAAATTAAAAATGCAACATGCATAAATTACTAGTCCAGACAATGCTAGTTGTATTTGTAAATTTTGAAAAACCATGTAATGCGGAGCTCAAAACTTGAATGGGTTTTTTGGATAAAAGACTTACGCTAGATTCCTTCCCATGAACTGCCTAAATTGAACGTTCGTTTTTAGGGAAAAATTTTCTCATGGGGTGAAAATGCATCACTCGTCAGGTAAAATATTGTCAATTTGCGGTGAGATGAAAAAATAATTTTCTGTGGAAGGGTGAAAGATCAGTAAACATTATTTTGGTATGGTATTTGCAATTAAGTGAAGCACCCAATTTCGGGAACATGAGTTATGGTATAAACAGTAGTGACAATTCACGGACAGATATGCTTGCTGAGATATACATAGGCAGCTTATTTAAAAGTTGCTCGGTTTAATTTAATTGTCCCTTTACATGATAAACATTCCCCACAAAATTAAATCATTTAACGGGTAAAAACAGTTTGTTCATCCTACCGCAAATTGACAAAAATGGGCCTGTTAAGTGATGTGTTTTCACCCCATCAGAAATGTGATGCCATTTTTATAGGCTCTCAATGCGATGCAGAGCAGAATGACTTTAGAAAAGCCTGAATTGGGTCTACTTAAGCTTATTCGGATGAATATTTTTATCAATGCATATTCAATAGTTCAGTGACGCATGTAATTGTCAGTTGCATGCTTAATTTGTGTAAAACGAATGTCGTTAAATATGTAAATTCATGTATTTCATTAGTAAAATGATTGCTTATGGCATTGAACCATTAGTCACGTAGGCTCCGTCTACTATAAAAACCACTCAGCCAAGCGTTCAAGTTATTCAGTTTCTTCTACTGTGCCAAGACAAATTGCCACACAAATTTGTTTTGGCACAGAAAGTTTTTGTATTAAACTTTCCTACAGACTGTTTTATTCAGAAAGTAGTTTTTTTTTGTTTTTTAAATTAACATTTGACTTTCTAAATTGTACCATATCTAAGGTGAAATCGCAGCGTCCCTCCGCTTTTTAGGCGTGTCTGTTTTATCACTCGATTCACTAATTGTAACATACATTCCTCTTGCAAATTTTCATTTGCTTCGAGTTTAGTTTAATCAGTCCATGAAAAGTGACCACAGGTCTGAAATATAGCAGTTGACAAAAGATACAGCCGAAGGAACTTTGTGTGAGTGCGATATAATTTCAACTTGCAATTTTTAAGTTATATACAATTGAAATAACTGATAAAATCCTTAAATAAATAATGTGTACCTTTTTTCAGTTTATTAGTTTCATGGGTCCTATTTGGATGACAACGAAAGTTCCATTATGTAAACGTCTGATGAGCCAAGGTGACCCACAATTACAAGACAGGCAGAACTAAATTTGTAACAATCAGGAACTGGTAACTTACTGCGCTTTACTTTTTTCACATGAGCAAAATTACTTGCCAATTTTAACACATTTTGTTTTATCTCTTTTCTTCAGCATCGAGTGGACGAGACTGGGGTAAGCATAATTTTTTTTAAAATTTTATAAATTTATTTGAAAGGATAGTGGTCCAAATGATTTGGTTGGTGTCTAATATTTATTTTTTGAATTTTTAATAGCTAATAGCAAGTCATCTTCACATTAGCGAAGAAATTGCTAAATGCAGGGAAAAGTTTCTCGCTTAAAGAATAATCAATGGGAGAAGGAAGGAAGGAAGGATTTGGGGAAGAAATCTGGCGATTGGAAGGGAAAACAAACGCATTCAGTGCAAGTATTGCATAGTAAGTTACCATCTCCTCGTAGTTACAAGCGTAGTCCTGTCTGTATTGGAATTGCGGAAGACCTCAGCTAATTCGATTTAGAAATCCTAGGGATTTTGTTGGGGTCCAAATAATACCAATGCAATTTATAAGCGGAAAATACGGATACAGTATACAAGTTAACAGTTGAACTGTTGCATCAATTTTAAGAATTGTAAGTTGAAACTTCAATGCATCCATTCCAACTTCCGTCGGTTCTCACTTTGGAACAATTTCAGAGCTGTGTAATTTTTTGATGACTTTTTGAATGAAACTTGGAATATATGCGAATTATCAAGAGTATTGTAATTTTCAAAAAATAAATCGAATGGTAAAACAAGACAAACTGAAAACTGTAGAAGACATCGTGATTTCAGCATCGAGACATAGGCTTCATTTCTTCATTTCATCATGGTTAGGTTCATACGATTAATTTCAAGCTTTTCGTTTTGTCTTGGGATATATTTTAACAGCTAATAGCAAAAAATTGCATGTTATTGCATACCATTAGCAAGCACAAAGCAGCATCATTAATTATCTTTATACTTGCACAGGCAAACTTTCTCATCCCATCGCTGCAATGTTATAGATGTCAGTTTTATGTGAAATCTCTACTGCAAATTTTGCTTATCCAAAATGAACATTCTAACTTTGCGCACCCTTAGTACTTGGTTTTCGCAAATATACTTGTAGCAAAGCCAAAACTGGGTTGCTACTGAAAATCTGGGTTGACTTGATACAGTTAACTTGCTACGGATAAAACTACTACGAAGATGGTACGTAAATTACAGAAGAATAAAGAACTGGTCAGGACTTTGACTGGCATTGTATGTGCCTTTAAAGTCTGACTGAGCCTAACTAACGACTGGTCGTACTCGGACGACATCACGTTATAAAATGGTCGTGCCCTACAGAATGAGCACAGGGTTTGTATACCTTCTCGGTATTACAGAAATTTACATACTAAAATGGTTTAGGTACACTCTTGTCATGCAGCTTTCATCGGATTACTGCATGACCTCAATTAGGTATTGAATACAAACAAGAGAAATACAAATCCTCAGTGGATAAAGTATGATGTTTACATTGGTACATAAAATTAGACATTTTACATTGGTGCTTAAAAGACAGAAAACTACACAGAATATTCCATCGTAACATTAGTGCTTAGATGGACAAAGAACTTATGTACTAAAATCCCCCTTGACATTGGTGATTAAAATAAGCCGTGAAAATATGTCCAACTTTCTTCCTCCACCATGGTGATTACAATTAGACAAAACTAGGTACATTAATTTGACTACTTAAACATTGGTTATTAATTCCTACTGGTGATTAGCGGTTACAATGACTTTATAAAGCCATCACCGAGATATAGAAAACTATTCACAAAAAGGTTCAGATTAATAGGTCATTGGACAACATTTGTCCTGCATAATAAAAAAGGTGAAATCATCATCTTACAAGTTTACAAAAAACATAAAAATAGCTTACGCCATGGGTAAGCTATTTAGGACTAAAATACCAGGCGGCCCATCCAAGGTACCTGTCTCAAAACAAGTCATTGTTCGTAACATCGTGTTAATATTATTTGTGCCGTAGTGCGATTTAAATTGTAGTGGTAAGTATCTTGCAGCAAGTTTATCATTTTTAGCGTGGTCAAAGGTCAACTGCAACCGTTAAAAACCGTTACAAGCTTACAAAAATTACATATCAGCGTAGGGCATGTAGTACATCATTCGATAGCTTATGGAACACTGACCACGTTAGCAGTGACATTTTGAAGTTTTTCTTACCGCTTTAACGGCAAGAAGATTACAATTGTTTCAAAACTTTGATGTGGCATGCAGCATATCATTTGAAAGCTAATAGAACACTGACGACGTTGGCAGTAACATTTTGAGCAATTTCTTAACCGTTTTAATGTTATGAAGGTTACAAATATTTCAAAACATTTATGTGGCATGCATCATATTTGAAAGCTAATGAGACCTGCCCAAGCAGAGAAGGGTCCACGTCTTTTGCCCTGGGCAATTCAATGGAATTGTCAAAAACATTGAATTAGGGTACGTCTCTGCATTACAATTTTAACTGTTGGACTTACAATAACTAAAAGTGGAGGCTAGAATTCAGGCTTCTAC
The DNA here is from genome assembly GCA_027743805.1 of Lepidocyrtoides sp. E14. Classification (NCBI taxonomy): domain Eukaryota; kingdom Metazoa; phylum Arthropoda; class Collembola; order Entomobryomorpha; family Entomobryidae; genus Lepidocyrtoides; species Lepidocyrtoides sp. E14. The sequence goes on along the minus strand of JAHZMZ010003247.1, from coordinate 1,336 downwards.
GAAGCTTGCACGGGTTACTAGTACACACTTGTACATATCACTCAACCCACGCTCCTCTCTCTCACAAATATCTACTTCTGACAAAGAAGCCAAAGTTTTTATATTGCCAAATGTATTTGGAATCTACCATATTGATTATGGAAAATTCCTATTACAGCAATAATGCTTGACTATTGTAATGGATGTATAGGTGTATGTTTTTCTCGTACAATAAAATATCAAAGTAGAACTGAAGAAGACAACATCAGTTTTGCTGCAACAATTCAACAAGACAGATTAACCCAGAAAATTTGTTCTTGTTACGTGAAAATATTAATTTTTCCACACACTTTTTATTTTCAAATATTGACTTTTCTGTTTTTAAATCAGTGACCAACTTTGAAACCAGGTAATTGTAAACAGCAATTTTATTGCTTTGATATATTTATTGACTGATTGTTAAATCATTTTGTACTACAATTTATTTCACTTCTATTCCAGCTGCATATTATTACATCATCATTTAATTTGGAATTGGTGGAAATTGGTGCCTATTTAAAAAATCGATCATCTTCTGGTTTAAAGTGAGAACCTGTGCACGTGCGTGTAAAGTAAGGAAAGGATTACACCACCATAAGAGGACATTTGTGGATACTGGAGATAATTGATAGGTATACAGCTAATTGAACAATATTTTTAATGGGATGTTAACTTGTATATTTGTGGCTGTTGTGCAACTTCTAATATTTTCATCTAAAAATAGTTGAGATGGAATATTTATGTCTGAAAATGGAATTCTTACCTGCTACTGCTGTGACAAGGCAATCCTGGAAAGGCTGCCTTAATGACCATCCATTCGCTAATCGGGAAAATTTATACGCTGCCCGTTTCGTAAGAGTTCAAGTACAGCTTCCTGGAATCGGGCAAGACTGTGTGTTTCGCAGTGACCGTCTTCCACTAAGGGAATACACATGGCCCAGAAACGGCTACCTTTCCCACGAAAGTGGAGAAAGGTATGTGATTATTGAAGTGAACTATGAGTCCTTGGAAGTAACCGTCCATGTGAAACGGGATGTCATAAATCCTACAGATGGAGTTGTAACTCCACAATTTGACGGACCCAGCAGAATTTACCAAGGAATAAAGTTGATCAAGGCCCAGCCTTTTGTAAACCCTATGGTTCAATTCACGTTTATTGAAAAGTTCGGCAAAATGGCAACTCTGGAGGTGACTTACACTGGGGAGAAAACAAAATTTAATAATTTGTTTGAAGCACTGGATCTGCTGGTGGAGGAGAAAATGGCATTTTTCCTGGAAGCCCGACTTGAATTCCATTTGCCAGGGCTTCCGTACCAGC
>JAHZMZ010003246.1:0-12206 GCA_027743805.1 Lepidocyrtoides sp. E14 | reverse complement strand
CTCTCCTTCCTGCCTGTTTCTCCATGCTTTTTCCTCCTTTTCTCTTTTCTTCTCGATTGCCAACTCTATTTGGCGTTTTTTTATTATGTTAAGGGTTCCCGCAACACAGCAGTAGTAGTAGTAGTAGTAGACACAGTATTACTTTTCCAGAATAACAGAAGCAGTAGAAAATCCACTACTAACTTTTCACTACTCATTCACTCACAAAACTACAAGTAGCACACATACAACAATCAGGAAAGAGAGAAATGCTGTTGAACACAGTGAATACGTTGCTGCTGCTCAATCCTTCTCATTTTCCACTACCACACTCATTACATGTACATACATACATATATACTTGTATGGAAGCAGGGAGCATAATAATAATAATAATATGTATAGCAAGATTCGGAATCGGAATTTCCTTCTTCGTGTGTTCCGAACTCGGAAAAAAACTTGTTAGAAAATTGTAGCAGTTGCTGCAGCAGCAGCAGCAATATTATAGCATCAACAGCAGTAGCAGCAGCAGTAGGGTTTTTTAACAGTCATCATTTTCTTCAGAAGAAGAGCCCAGAGCAGCAGTAGTCTTGGAGAAGAAAAAGAAGCAGTTGATATACTAATAGTAACCTTATAAGAAGAGCTTGTGGTACTACTGGTAAAGCATGAACAAAAAGAGAAAAGAGTCAACATATGTCCTTATTCTGTACATACATGGACTATGGAAGATAAATAAAGTAAGATGAGATGATGATGACACAACGAGAAGACGACGATCAGGCCAGGCCAAGGAAAAGGAAGGAACCAGTACCTTTTTTTACTTATGTATTCATGCACGTATGTTTTTTTTCATTATTCAGGGAGACCATGAAGGAGGGGGAGGAGCAGACTGGGAAACAATGCACACAAAAGACAAGGAAATGAGAATGTCCTTGTGTATGATGTGAGGAGATAGTGTCTCTATGTAACTTACTTCTTTTCTTTCTGTTTGTAAGAGAGAGAGAGAGAAAAAAAAGAGAAGTTTTTTTGGGAAGAAAAGGAGAGACGGGATCTATTGTGAAATGTTTTCCACTACAGAAAACAAGGCGTAAATGCATGATAATAAAGTGTTCTTGTTCTTTCTTGCTGTTCTTTCTCTTATAAACGGAAAATCCGTTTTGTCTTTTTTTTTCTGGATTGGATGGATATATTTTCTCTGCCGTTTTTTTATACATGACAAAATTGTTATACTGTGTGTACGTACAAGCAGGCTTTTACTTGTTAGCAGGAGAAAAAATAAAATGTATTTGGGAGCAATCAGTGGAGAGGGAGGCTGCGAAAAGTACTGGAAGAAAAAAAAATAGTAGGCAGTGAGCAGAAAGCCTTTTATCTTTGCATTACAGATATCATTGCAATCATTACACTTGTTTCTTGAAAAAGCTGGGTTGCTCCTCCGTCAATATCTGGTGCTGCTGCTGTTGTAGCTTACTTACTAGCAGCAACGCGTCATGTCATGAGTACATGAGTGAATTGGATTGTGCTTAACATTGTTTTTTCTTTTGGGTAGATAGACACACGTAAAACTTACTTACAGTATTTAGGGACGTACCTATTCGCTTATTTTTCACGTTTTACAACATTATATATGAAGGTATGCTGGGAATTGGAAATTGGAATATGTAGGTATCTACAAGGTTGTTTTTTTCTGTGAAAAAAAAACAAAAAAAAAACAAAACTTTTATAGCTATTGCACTTTAGTACCACCAGGCAGGATAACATGTACAAATAATTGTGAAGGCAGAAGGGGAAGGACAATAGTAATTGGGGACGACGAAGGTAGTATAGTGTTGCATGGAGCATAGCAAGTTGATTTTTTTTGGACAGATATATGTACCACAGGGAACGTATATTATGTATGTATATTATATAGTTTAGTTTGTATGCATATATATACGTCATTTTTTTCAGTACACTTGTAGAAAAAAAAGAGTGAATTTGTTTGTACTGTTTTTCCTCCTTCCACCAGCAAGTCCAGTAAAATATACATACATGCAGGAAAAATCGTCCATGATAATCCGTTGAGGATGAAGATGATGATGATGATGAAAAAGAAAAAAAGGGGAAGCAGAGGTTCTAGCTGGATGAATAACGTGTGTGAGAAGTTTACTGGTGAAATGGTAGGAAAGAGATGATATTTCATTCTCTTTGATTTTCAGACAACACAGTTTTTATTAGAGTTGCATTGCATGCATGCATTTTGGAGTAAAATGCTGTGAATGTTAAAACTAGTAGTAGTGTGGGGCATTTACACAATTGATAAATCAGCTCCAGCTCCTGCAAGTAGCAACAATAAATAATAATGGGTATATGTACATATATTATACACTTGCAGTGATAATAATAATATATACAGTAGGAGTTTGTTTGCTTTTATTTTTTGGTAAAGAAAAAAATAAGCGTAGTAGAGCTGCTGCCAAAAGGCACATAAAAGTATGATAGGCTAAATTAAAATGAAAAAAATAAAATTGAGCTGGAACAAAAGAAAGTTCATAGAAAAATAGTGGGGGAGAGAAGAAGGACGATAGGGATTTTCTTTAGGTACATACAGGTTCCTGAGACCTTTTGTGCAGTTATGTTAAATGGATTTTGTTAAAGATAAAAAAAGGTTATGCTAGTACTAAATGCAAATAAATATGTACTGGATCCCATTGAGGTTGATATTATGACTACTGCATGAATTTGCATTTATGTTGTACCGTTTGGGCGGAAATTTGTAGGCAGGCAAACAAGGCAAGTGAAGTTATGTTATGTATATATGTATGTTTTGTATAGTTTTTTTTCTCTCGAAAACTTGCAATCAGTCTGTCAGAATTCATTCCAAAAAGATATTGTATGTGTGTTATGTTTTACATGTTCTTTTTTTACCAAGAAACCATATAATCATCATATACGACGAAAACTTCTACCTACCACCACCACCACCACCACCACCGCTTCCAGTTCCAACAAAAATATAGCTTTACTTGCCAACTGCCACTTCACTTCCCCTTTCACGTCTTACGCTCCTCCTAAGGCAGAGTTTCAGATCTTGGAAGTTGAAATCAGGAAAGTATTTTAGTAACCATGGCAATTTAATATCATGTTTGCGTGTATCTCGACATTTCTTGAGTATTCCACAGCTACCATTAATAAACTATGCATGCATGCAAATAATACACGACAGGTCACATAAGGTGGTGGGAGGATAGGATTGCGTGGAATGTTGATCTTTCCAGGGATTTAAAGAAAGAGAGTAGAGTAAAGAGAGAGAAAGACGGAGAGTGCAAAGAAGAAGACGAAGAAAAAAAAATCTCTGCCATTAAACACACACTCGCTCTATTCATTACACACACAAGTCCCACCAGTACCAAATAATGTTCTTACTCGTCGTCGTCTCTTCTTGAAATACCACTGCGTCTCTTCATTTTTCCCTTCTTTTTTTTATTATTATGTTTAGACATGCAGGTTTAACCTGAGAGGAGTAGATTGGGGTTAAGCAGGATATAAACCGTGTAAGGCATAGGAGCATTTATAATGCATGATTTTTACTATTATTGTTACGGTTATGTATGTAAATAGGCATGTGAAAAATGTGGTAGTGGGTGGGAGGACGTGATACACTGTACCATTATTACTATAAAAGTAATAATAAATAATAATGATGAGAAGGTAGACTTTAGGTTTGGTTGCAGGTTTTTACAAAGTCACTCTAAATTCAACTGTGTGAGAGCGGTTTGGTAAATGCTGACGATGACTGACGACGCACGGAGCGATCGTATAGTGCCATGACGCTTTTAGGTTTTACAACACTCGCACCTTCTTCGCCATGCAATCGCCTAGCTGGTAGGGATGATGACGAGTGCCTTAAAACTCTGCTAGTAGTAGTGCGGATGCTTTTTTTTACTCATGTTGCTGAGTTGTTGTGAGAGGAAGTTGGAAATATTTATTCCTGTTGTGGTCAGGGCAGTGACCAGAAAGAGGATGCATTTAAAAAATACCAAAGAGAAGGAAGCTTTTACCAACTTTGCCATTATTATAGCCATTATTAGACAGCTTTGTTTTTATTCGATAATATGCTTGGATTTTTAGCTATGAAAGGATAAGGTATACAGACAACGTTTGAATTTTTCAGATTTTTTTGCATGTCACAAGTAATTCATGCCATGCATGGTGGTGTGCGTGTGCGACAAGAAAAACCATTTGGGAAGGGGGAAAACAATGAGATGTAAAATTTAATTCGATCCGACAACTGCAAATATGAACGGTCTACCTCGTCCTGGCTTGAAGCTTATACGAATGCAATCTTGATGCACTATTGATGAACAACTTAAAATTACGTACTATTTTAGCGCATAATGAATGATACTGGCATTATTACCCATAAATCAAAAAGAGGAGTCTTGGCTCAAAATGGTACAACAGTTTGGTAATGAAATCTAGGCTTGGTCTATTGTACAGGACCGAAACTACAGTGGGTGTCCAACCGCAAATTATAAAGCAATTCTATTGTTTATCTTTATTACTGTTGAACGATTTGCCTAAAGCCACATTACCAGTACCAATGTTACACGGGTTTGACAATGACGAATAATTTTCAGGTGCCACACTTTAAGATTTCAATGCTATGAAAGTTTTTATCCCAAGTAAATCAGTCCGTGCGTAAAAACTACGTAAAACTATCATTCTAATTAGTTGTTATGTTCACGAGGAGCGTTAGCATTCTCAGTGGGTTTAGAGATATCAAATATAAGTTTTCCTTTAAAATGTGTCATGCTGCCCCATGTAAAGAAAATTATGAAGACTCAAATAAAACCCATAATAAAAATTAAAAACACAATGACAGTGGTTAGTAGTTAGACCTGTCAGCTTTTAATACAGCAGTGAGAGAGAAGGTTTACCTAAAGCGAATAGGAAATGTTATGCAGAAAGATGGTTCTTTCTCCATTTTTATGTCTACCTCGTAGCCTCCATTTTTCGTATGTAAACTAGAAAATTCTATAAAGCCAATGAGGAGCCTACCGATAACTAGTTGATGGCAGGAAAACATGTTAACGTATTTAAGCTTAAGCTCTATCACTATCAAAGAGATAATGTCTGGCATGGGGTGTGGAGTGTGGACCATCCTATGGCACTTGCTTACAAAAAATTGAAATGACATTACTCAAAAGGCGGTCATAACTGGAAAGGTTCTGATAGCATTTGGAATTTATAACTGAATGACCCAACTTCCAATCCGTTACATCACCATACCACCACTTTTACAAGCTTTAATTTAAAATTTCATTAAATATTTATCGTAATTGATACAGTAAACTTATGCAAATACGTATCAGCGTAGCTGGCTCAACAATGAACTTACTTTTAAGCAATCGGCATTAGAAAAACGATAGTACACCTTTTTTAACCAGTTTTCTTTTTAATTTTAATATATAGTAATTTTTTGCAGTTTTTACCACTTTTGCACTGCATTCATTTCAGCAGTTGGCGTTGATGTTGGTTTTGGTAACTTGCTGCAGTGTCCTCTCAGTCGGCGTTGTAAAATTGAGAGAGCTCAGAGATTGAGAGAACGAACGTTACCAGTTACACTGACGGAGTTGCTACTGGGTAAACGTGACACCGGTTGAGATGATGGCGGGAATATTACTACATGTGGAATCGTCCCAGGAAATTTTTTCACAACTTGCAGCAGCCGAATTTTATTTGAGCTCATGATTCTGGCTATGAATTTTTAATAGTTCAGTGTTTAATTAAGTTAATGGGTAATATCATTCTATAATTTGAAAGAGTCTTTGGTCCAATGATTGGCTGGTAGTGGAAGGATTAAGTTTAAAAGCAAGGAGTGAATAATGTTCACTTGAGTAGAGGGGTCAGAGTCAGGCAGCAGGAGGAGTAAGTAGTTACTACTAGCTAGACTTGTTGTTAGAGTTAATGGTTGATGGTTTCTTTTAAAGTTAATAAATAGTTATCATTAGATATCGACGCTGATTTTTAATTGCGATTGTGGAGAGCTGAGTTAACAATGCCGCTTCGAAAAGTTGACTGTTCTGAAAGCGTGGAGGAGGCACTGGCCCGATTAGACCTGGAAAGTAAACGAAATAAGCAGGCGAGAGAGCAAGCAAAGTTAGAGAAAGAAGCTGCTGATAAAAAGAAAGCAGTGCCGGAAAAATCTACACAGAACACGTATGAGGATCCTATGTCTATGGAGGGTGATAAGGAACGAGACTTTAGTTACCCAAAGAATGAGAAGGCCCGTACGTTGTATCCAGAAAGGGGAGGAGATCAGTATAAACCTGGGTGGTTTTCGGTGGCGTTTAAAGGTGAAGGAAGAGAGGGACTAGATAAAATGAAGTGTGAAATGAACGTGTGGGAAGTGGTGAAAAAGAGTAAGACAAAATATAAAAGAGTAAAACAATTAGAGGCACAAATTTGTAGATTAAATGATTAAGTATATAAATTTATTGTCATTGTTAGGTTATCTGGTCCAGCTAATGATGGGCGCTTTGAAAGCCTCTGGATGGTAATGCAATATTAAATTTTAGTATGTGCTAAAAAACAGATGACAGACTGAAAGAATGTTAAATTAATTTGAAATTAATATTTAAATGGCTGTTTTCAGTGAGGTAGATATTCGTCGACATATATCTTGTGAAGTTTGTGATGTGTCGGTAACAGGTGGCTATGATCCGTTTCTTAATCAGGTAATAACTTTCTGAACAAGTGGCTTTATTGTTTTACTTTCTTTATTAATTTTGACCTTCCTTGCGGAACTTTGACTAATTTACTATAAAATTGATGTAATTGTAGATTGTAATTTGCCAAAACACTGCACGATACAAAGGAATTATTCAAGGGGCTCTGACTCACGAGTTAATTCACATGTTTGACTATTGTCGCCACAAGTTGGATCTGACTAACATTCAGCATTTAGCGTGCACAGAGATTAGAGCTGCTAACCTAGCTCACTGCAGCTACATGAGTGCACTTACAGAAGGATCTGTTTCTCCTGGCAATGTCAAAGAACAGCATCAGGTAATAAATTCCAACATTTAAAATAACTGAGTTGAACCTCCTTTCACACCGTGCAATTTATTGTCATTGCTAAATGTTTGAATTCATTTTTCTAATTTTAACTTTTAGGAATGCGTCAAGAATCGAGCAATGCGATCTGTACTTGCAGTACGAGACGTGTCAACTGAAGAGGCTAAGGATGCAGTCGAAGCTGTGTTTGAAAAATGCTACAACGACCTTGAACCGATTGGTCGTCGTATACGTCGTAATTCTGATCATATGGAAAAGGCTTATTACGATAGAAAAAATATGGGCTATTTCTGACCAGCTTCTAGTACAAAAATAATGTAGTATCAGGTTTGTTGTAGATTTTTAATTTTATTTATCAGTGTACTTCAGTCAATGAAAGTTGGTTTGTGTTGTGTTGGCATGTAGTCAGTATTTTTTAGAACGTTTGTATCATCACCAAGTCATCACAGTCGTCAATTGAATGGTGCCAATTTACATAACTACAGATTATTTTTTGAGGTTATTTAATTTTAATTATTCCTATTAGCTATATTGGTTGAATTATGATTGCAAAGGTACATGAACATTTTCAATTTGTTGTGTGTTGCATGGCCTATTACGTGGCTCAAATTCGTGTCTGAACAGCTTAGTTTTATTTAGGTTTTACAGTTTGTACAAGACGTCATAAAATAATGAAATAAACAAAAATGTATCGCAAATCAAAAGTACCGATCTTGACGTCTCTCCAACTATATTTTGACTGTGCACATTTCATAAAACTGAAACATGGTCGTTTGAGTCTGTTTTCTCCATAGGATTTGTCAACGAACGCTCTCTCGTAGCTCAGCACTGGAGTCAAGAATAACTTTTTTGATGCCCAACATTTCGAAGGTGAAAGAACGTATGGAATGATATATAGTAGTGCGTTTATTCGCTGCAAGGTGGAAACTGTATACCCTTATTTGTACCTTTGCTGCATCCCTTTCCCTTTTATTGTATAGTAAGTCTCTCAAGCCATTATATTTTACTCCAAAATTATTTATATGAAATATTGAGGTTTCTAGACTTTAAAGGAATTCAAGGTACAAAATTGTAATAATAATGTGTGTTTTATAGCAAAAATCATATTCAAATTTGTTACTTCTTTAGAGTAGAGTTTACACATGCAATGTTCTGACTTCTGATCACTACGTTATTTTCTTATGTCTTCACCTTCAGTTCAAGTCATTGAATGCTAATATAAGAGGATAATATGATGGTGACAGTAAAAGCTAGCATGATAATGAAGTTTACTGCGGCAAATGCCTCCAATTTTACTTTATTTAAATCAATGATTTTTAAATAGAATAGACAATTTGTAAAGCCAAATGCTATCAGTAAGATAGAAGAAAATACAAGTTGAAAGAATTTTGTATCACTAATACTAACCTAGCTCGCCAGACTGAGACATAAATAATATTATGGTGTTTCATGTTTAGTCATGCAAATTGAAATAAAATAATATGTAAAAGTTATATTAGAACCAGGCCACAAAACCAATGAAATACAATACAAGTTAAACATAGATTTTTCTCTCTGTCTATCACTGTCCATTAATACACAGTTAATTTCATACAACTCTTGTAACGTAATTTCTATTACAGTGCATTTTCTTACAAATGTATAGAGAATTTTCAAAACGGGTTTCTAACTTGAAAAGATAAGCTCATAAAATTACAAGATATTTTTTACAAAATTTTCAATGAATGGTTACAGCAACGTTTGTTATCAAAGCAAACACAGAGATTAAATTTACATTTTCATACTTTCAGATTCATCAATATTTTGATTACTTGCTCGGCTCAGCAACGGTTGAAGTAAATCTAACGCTTAAATGCATATACCAAAGTTGTAGCATCAGTACTACGTGATGGATGATAGTCATAGTAGGTACAGATATTTCTATGCAGTGTTAAGTTATCTACGAGAAAATTCCTTGAATCATTTGAATGCATACCAGAATCAATTCGAACAATGTTCCTTGATCCACATCGATGAAGTCTTTATCCCAAGGACTGATATCATCCGTTTTTCGGGGTTCATTGTCAGATTCCGGCGGTGAAGGTGCATCATCCTATTCAAACACCAAGATGAATTTTATTACAATATTTTATTAAAAAGATACTCAGATTTTTAAACACAACTAGCTTATTCAAAGACTTTCACATGAAATTAGAAAGAATCAATTATTTTACTAACCTTATGATGCTCAGCCCACTCAAGGACTTTTTCGAGAATCGCAGAATTTACATTCAGCAAAGGGATAGGCTCTGAATCAACACCGAGATCTTCCAACATGGTTTTAATAGTTGTTGAGCATTCTGCCACTGCCAGTTCAACCTCGTAAGAGCGATTATCAGAGCTTATCAACGTGACCATTGTCGCCATGATGAAGTTGTGATGAGACGAAATTCTACAATTAATGTCAAAATATAATGCTTTATTATTGATTGCTTTAAACATGAAATAGGCTTCTAATTAAATACCAATTTCACACTATTCAATGAAATCACATCTAAGATGGTTATCAATCAATTTAATTTTTTAAAACTTTGATCAATATTTATCTCTACTCCATTATCATTCAAACCAATAAATTGCAAATTGAAATATATAAATTTTGTGGAATATGCCAAACAGTGATTGGTTTATACACTAATAAATGGTGAATACAAACTATGTCGTGAAGTATTACGACAAGAACTAATAATTCAACTAAATGTAAAAATAGACCCTTTGTTTTAAGTAAAACATACAGATAACACCAACAGTGAACTAATGAATGCGTAAAAAATAGTAGTAATTTTTTTCAGTTTTTTGACTTGACTTGGAGAAGTACTGAGCACTATTGAATAATTTTAGATAGCCCCATACAACTTTATTACTAGCAATTCTATGATTTTATTTCTTCCTTCTTCTTTTCATCTTCAATAATCTTCTAATTACTGTACTGTACTGTACTGATCAATGTATAGTAAAAGCTTCATACTGAATACTACTATCTTCATAATTAATTACTGAACTGAAATTAATATCCTTTATCTAGATTTATTACCTATTGTGGAATGCTACTTACTGGGATTCAAGTAGATATTACGTACTTCAAAGTAACTTCAGGTTTGGTGAATTGATAAACCAAATTTTATTGACGAACTTGAGACTAATGGTTTAAGGAAATAGTATACAATGATCACTGTCGCTGCCAAATTCACTTCTGCTTCAACTGACTGAAATCACAAATGAAACGAAATATCACGACGATTCATCATCACTTTGGTATGTGTGGTGTACTAGTAGTCAAGTAGAACAAAGAATGAAGAAACAGAAAACACCAACCAACGAAACAAAGAAAAAGTAGGTCGATATGTTGAAAACAACTTCTTATCCCTTATCATCACTTATTGTTAGATTTAGGTATAACGAGGAGGGGTATGAAAAACGAAAAATTATAGAAGTACCTGTGTCCTCTGTCGTCGCGCTCGCACTTGCGCTCCTCCATTAATGTCTGTTGGTCTGTAGAGGGTTGTGCGTGTGCGTACCAGTACACTTCATTATTGGTGGTGGAGAAAAGACAGCCATGGAGAAGTATAGCTATTAGGAAATGTAACAAAAGCTTAACAAAATTCAAATGAGTAACATTTACATGTTTTCAACGAGCCAGTTTGTCTTTTCTGGTACCTTCACCTTTGCCTTCCTATTATAACCGTACTTAAAATTATGCTATTGAATGTTACAAAGCGTTTTTCAATGATTATGAATCAACATGCACGATGCTCTAACTAATGATTGACAAGTTATCATTATATGGATGTATGTTTGTGCACTGCACATCAATTTAACGATAACGACGCGTTTTGCAATAACTAAATGCGTCCTGCATAATATGTAGTGTAGTGAACTGAAGAAACTTATCATTATTCATATGAAGATAACGGTTCTGACTCATTGATATAACGAGTAATTTTCCACTTTTACCTCCAAGAACACTGATACGCTGAGATTTTGTAGGCTTGAGCTAATCAAAGCAGTGAATGATTTTAAAATGGCGGTTAGATATCTGCTTCTATTCTGTTAAAGTAACGATAAGGAGAAATTCCAAAAGGAAGTTAAAAACGTTTTTCTTTAGGGTTACCAAAATTTCCAAAAAAATACCACTTACCCTCTCATAGGGTATCTTGGGCTGGGTTAGGTTATCGTGACAGATACTTTTTTGCAGAACATTCGTGCCCTTATTGCACAGACGCTAAAAATGAAAAAGGCTCATTGTTGTAAAAGTTGGATGCTTTGCTCATGCATAAAAAAGGAACGAAAAATCAAGAAATTAATTGTTTTAATAATTAGGCAGGTATGTATGTAAATATACCTTGTATACATATATGGCGCAACTTAATTGTAGAAAAATGTATAATGAATTGGTTGCTGAAATGTAAAAAGTAAATATGCGACATAATCGTTAAGCAAGAAGTGTCATAAAAGAGGATAAAATTATTAGTTTAAACGTAAAGATTCATAAACATCCATTATTCGATGACATTCGGTATCGAACTCATGGTCAATTTTCATAATCTTTTAATCGAGCTGACCAGTCTGAAAAGTTTGCTGCTTCCTTGAATGCACGAAATGTTTCTCAAGTTCACTTCTTCTTTTACCCACTCACTTCACACTTAAATCAGTTTTTATGTCTAGTAGTGTGCATTAATGCAGTGTTGTTCAGTATAAACACGTAATTCGTTATATTAACAGTTAAGTCAATAATGTTATGGAGTTTTCACAATATTTTTAAAAATAATGGAGGTATTTATCTTCTGCTTTTTCAACAACGTGCCTCATAAAAAATTGACAGAATTACAAAATGCATTTGAAATATTATCCCAAGCTGTTGTATTATTATTGGTATTATTGGTATAAAAATCTCCTTTAACTATTATACAACAATCGCAAGGTAGTAATAATAATAATAATAATAATAGTAATTTAATTGTTTCCGATGCCTCGTTTTTTTTACTTATTTTTGATATATTGTAATACACCAATGGTGTAACACCATCCACCACCATCATTTAGGGGTGAGATTTGTTAGGATTACAGAGCATCATGCACCGTCATCATGCCCAAAAAATAAAGCATGCCCCTAACACCAACCCCAGGGTAGG
>JAHZMZ010003245.1:0-50770 GCA_027743805.1 Lepidocyrtoides sp. E14 | reverse complement strand
TCACCAACCAAACCCATTTTCCAAGCTCACACGTGACATTTATACAACACGAGAGATCTACAAGAAATAATGATTCACGGAAAGGGTGTAGATCGAAAATTCAACAAACAAGTTAGCGAATTGATATTGGTTGGTAGATGATTAGTTGTCTGGTCCTGGTGTATATAATTAATTATTTATGTACAAGCATGAAGTTTTTTCTGAAAAGGCGTTAGAAGTATAGCTCTTGTCATTATGATCTTGTACAAACCATCTTGGTACGATTTAATACGATGTTTCCATATTTATATTTCTTTGAATTAATTACTTCAGTCGCCTACTTTCCTTTGCCTTGTAAATACATAGTAGTCATTTATATAGGTATCTATTTGAATTGGCACGTGTAGTTTATTCACGATCCATGGTTAATTGGACAACTGTTGTTTCATGGACTTAATTAAGCACATGATAAACAATTTATTTCTACCCCAAAAGCAACACTCCATCCTTCACAGCACTGGGCGAATAAGCATTGTTAGTTGACAAAAAATAGTATCCTCATGATAATGAACTCCATTTCATCTCATTTCTTATTATTTCTCAGCCTACCTATGGGACACAACTAGAAATGGCTTATTGGAAATCATATAACGTTGTCAGGATAAAAAGGAATTCCTTGCTCATTGCCAAACTGCATTACACAACAAATAGTTAATAAGACCAACAAAAAAAGTAAATTACTGATTAGGGAGTGAAGAAAACCAGTCCCTAACCTACTCAAATCTCAACTATCAAAGAATTTCTTGTAATCAATAGAACCCTTGAAACAAATGCCGACTTTCCGACTACCCGATCGATGTTGATGCTAAAAAGTATTACTTCTCCGCACAACAGCAAAAATACATAGTTTTGATTAATCCTCAATCCTCTTGAAATACCTAAGCTCCTTAAATGATGAAAGGCCTCTCAGAAAGAAAATAATGCCAAAAACAACAATACAAGTGACATATTATGTTTGTTTCAGAAAAAACATCAAATGCCAAATCAGTTTAGAAGTACTAAATTGTATCTGATGCAAGTGGTAAAATTTCCATGATATGCCCATGTATCTATTATTGTACTCTCTACAATAATCTAGCTGAAAGTCTAGAGTTTAACGGTTGTAGGGAAAGTATGTGTGTGGCCAATAATTATTATTACTACGCTGTGGTCATTGTCACACAAAGTATAATGGTTGCAGAAACAAGCAGAAATTCTCGACAAACAGAATTTACTTTAACATACTATTATGTGGCTGACAAGAAAATACTGAATTCCAGGAATATATGTATGTAATATAATTGAGACAGACTCTAAATAAATACTCGGAGTAATTCAAGTGAAAAATTGGCCAAGTAAGTGTTGTCATTTATTTTCTACTTTGGTGGTACAATTTTAACAAATGGAATCCCTCTCAAGATGCTCAGCAATGGTTAGTTTTTGGGACCACACATTTGCTTCGAATGAAATGAGTGTTATTTAAGGATTTTAGTTGGACTGTGGTATCTTTTTCTACTTTCACCACTAAATAATACTAAAACACCATTGTTATACGTGCTTGTAGAATATGAGAAACGTTTTACTTAAGCCCATCAACACTTTACCAGGCTTTGTTGTTTACGAAATGTTCCATTCTTTTAAGACGACTTGTCATGCGGAATTCGAGACCAACATGATGATGACAATGATTTTATGTGTTTACTCACGACATTCCAAATGAGAAGGGACAGAATTCTACACAATGCATTCTCATTATTTAACAAAGCTATGTGCATAATGGAACAAAATAATTACTTGCAATAGCACATAGTCATTAATTTCACACCGACTTCCCACTCATTTTGCGACTTGTAACGGTGAAAAGATGTTCACATTTGTCATAGTCGTTTTACAACATATATAAACCTGCAAATGCATGTAACCACTTGCCTAAATAACTGTAACGCAATAGCCTCCAGTCTTGTAAAAGAGCCTTCAGTTGCTGCTGCAACTCAACCGGACTTGAAGTACCACAACAGCCCAAGATGGTTGCAAAAAAGAAACAGTAAATACGAAATTAAATTATAAGCAAAACTCATTTAAAGCTCGTTACCTCACAGTTACAGTCTCTCTCTCTATCTTATTTTTGAGCATTGTCAGGACGGAAGCGTCACTACGATGAAAATTTAGAATGGTAAAAAATGCTTGAAAGGAAGCAAGCTTCCCACAATGATCTTATAAAAATTATTATTTATACGCTACAATACTTTCCATATGGCAAAAATCCCATTGGATTCATTAAACAAAAACTATATTATTTTACAAACCAAAATATGAGTAGGCATGTCCGACTACATATACATATATGCAAAACAAACAAAATGACCAGATGTTCATAATTATTTCGTAATCGTATTATAGTAGCATTAGTGCGGTAAAAGTTTCATAATAGAAATTCATTTTCAACGCTGAGTTAGGGAAGCTGTTTTTCACTAAAAGTGTTTTTTTCTGCAAAGAGACATCGTTTAGTACGGTTGTTTCCATAAAATGAAATCGAAAAGGCTGTTTTCACCATTTTGGCTACATACTTGCAGCCATTTGGAGAAAGTTTTGCATTTTTACTTGACAATATTACTATTTTTTATGGACTGAATGCTAAATAAGGATGCATTATTTTATTTTCCGTTTCTCAATAAATTCAGAGTCCCGAGTTGTATTTAGAATAATGCTGTAATGTTCTTGTCTACAACTTTCTATTCCACGACGTCTTTTTCAACAGTCACCCTTAAAATCGCTTTACACAGTGCCAATGCAGATACCACTTTTTCCCCTCTAAAAACTGCTGCAACCATGTTCACTGTTTGTGATTATATTCTAGTAATGTATATGCACATGCATGCAAAAAAATAAATAGGCGACAAACGAGCAACATCGCATCCTCTCTTCATTAAATCAACACAGTGCTTCCCTTGAAATATCTGATTTTTCGACAGCACGTCCTTTCAATGGAAGATTTTTTCTGCAATAAAATTTGATAATATCGCGGTTGAATTTGACATTTTTTAGCAGTTGACAAGTTAGAAGTCACAGAGGTTGTTTTCCTATACAACGTGCCTTCCCATCAAAAATCCTACATTGCTGCAGACTCCATACTGCTGCTACTGGGAAAAAGGTAATTGACGTGAGTTGATTGCATTGTCAAAAGTGAAATATTTTTCTTGGAACGTTTTTCCTTCGCCTATTAAAGCAATATAACTCTGATGATAGACGGAAGCTACAGAACTGTGCTGAGCGAGCAACTGAACGACTTTTGCAATTTGAAATTATATTTCATTGTAAAAGTATTTTAAATGAATTGGTCGACAAGTCGCTAACATCTCAATGAAATTATGCTGTAAACTTGAGTGTAGCAAGCTACAACTCAGTTACCAATTTCTCTTCTTCTCTAGCTGTTGAAAAATATCGTAATGTCATAAAATACAGTAAAGCATTTTGGGATATTAGCTATACTTTATTGTTGTTGTCTGTTTGTTCAAGGCCCAATGCACCAAGACTGATTACTGCAGGCAGAGAAGAGAAATCATGCAGAAGTCAGGGATGAAACACGCTGACGTTGCTTTCTTTTGGACCATTAAAGGCTTAACAGATTATAAGAAGGATATTGCACCAAAGCTTCAGCACATATTATACCCACGAACGATGCCAGAGCCACATGCTTTAAGCATACCTATTATATATTTTATTTTTCAGGGAAAGGCATCTTCCTTTTTGTGAAGTGAAAGCTATTCAAAAATTATTTATATCAATATAAAGCCATCACATTCTCACTTTTGTGCAATCCCTACGTGACACCAGGTAGGCGATTACGAAACAAAACTTAACCGAATACGTTATTAGACTTACAATTGAATGTATACCGTAAGTATTCGAGAGCAGGCCGCCCTTCCAAATATCGCGTCTTCTAAAGATGGCCGGGGTTAGAGGAGAAAAAATAGACCGGATCAAGAAAAGATGGTCAAATTTTTACCAATGTAATTATAGCAATGGCCATCTTTCGAATCAGGTCAAATTTTTCTCTTTTACCGCCAGCCTGTTATAGAAGATGGTGAGATTTGGAAACCCAGCCTGCTTTCGAACATTTACGGTACACGAACACTCAACCAAATAAGTATAGCCGTATATACTTACACAAAATGAAAATAACAATAATATAGGACGGAGAAAATAAAAGGAAGCCAGTTGTCGGTGGCTCCATTGGGGATTTTATATTAAAAATGACAATACTTTTGTGCTTGTACACCATTTTATTGCTATTCCCATCATAAACCAAGTCTGTATACCTGAAAAAACAATATTAAACCAGAAAAGCAACGTGGCCAGAAGTGTCCACTGAAAGTTTAGGGGATGGGGATTTTTGTGACAATGTGTAGGCATGCAGTAGGTAATGTATATTTTGACACTTTAATCTAGGTAGGTATATTTTTCTTTCTTTTTGCAGTTTCATGTATGAACCTACAAAATTTTCAGCTCTCTCTTCTCTTAAAATGAGAGCACTGAAGTAAAATGAGGCAACAACATTAGGAGAAAGTTAAGCATCATGGTCACTTACCTACTACTACTATCATGGTGAAAGCTCTAAAGAAACTTAAAAAATATGCTTGTTTTATTTCCGAGAAAAATACCTAAAAGTATCTTAATTCAGAACAGGAAAGCCGGAGCGAGACAAGTGCACGTGCTGCACCATTTTACCCTCCCTCATCAACAAAACGCGTCATCTATTCCAAATAAAACCCAGTCATAAAGCCATAAAAAGTTTCCACTATTTATTACACTTTCATTCGCAATATTTTTTTTCAAAATCCACCTCTGCAGGCATACCCAAATGTTCCTTATTGATGATATGTAATGCATGTATGTGTGCTTTGAATGGGAACGCATCAGCCTTTATTTCATACAATACATGGTATATAAACAAACAATACAGTTAGCAAGACTATTGTCGTCACCATCAAAATGATTCTTGCTTTATGGCCAATAAACATGTCATCTCTGCTTCCCTTGTCATCTAGAGACTTTTTATTATCACTTCTTTAATATCCAAGCTCATCCAGTAATTCCTCTATTTCTCACTTGAAAGCCAGTGTAAAATCCAAAACGCTGAACATTGTAAATAGGTAGGATTCCTATTTCGCCTCACTTCTCTCAAGGTCTTCAGGATAAAAATATGTAGAGGTCCAAAAAGAGTGTTCAAATCATCACATCAGCAAAGCGAGAAAAAAAATGTACATAGTAAAAAGCTGTTTTATACTACTACATCAGGTAGGTATCCACTCCTCTCTTCATTCATTTATTCTCGTTTGTTACTGTTCCCATCCGGTACTTTTATGAATACAATGGCTTGTTATATTCGTAGATTCCGCACGTGTGTCAATTTTGCCATCGTCAGCACAATTTTCCTCCTATTTTCACATTTTTTATTGGTGATGCTTCATTTACTCTGGTTGATTATCTAACAAGCTATGTATAATCACCCTTCTAGCTAAATAATACATGCTACTTAATACCTCAGATTAGATACATTTTAGGTATTTCTAAATACCTACTCCATCTCGCTCATTATCGTAAAGGTAACTTTTTCTTTTTAAATGTCAAATCCACACCAAATCAGGCCATAAAAATAGTACACAATGAATTTCTCTATTGACCTTAATTTATAGAGGAAGAACAAAAACTTGTATGCTTTAGTATACCTATGCTAAAACTCCATTGTTTTCAGTGTATGCATGTAATAAGTAATAACTTAATATGTAGGTGCCAAAATAAATAGGAAAAATATTATGTCGTAAGGTCTCAGATTTTTTATCCGTGCAGGTTTTTCTATGGTCATTTCAAGTGCAATTAAATGTTTTCCATTTTACGAATGAGTGGAAAACACTTAAGCGTAGTGCAGCCACGATTGAGTGGCCATTTGGGGTATACAGATAGGTAATCATCCTCTTTTCTTCGTTTTACTTTGCTCATCGCTCACCCTTCGCCGTTTTCGTTCCATTTCCAATTTTATCCTATTTTCTCAGCTCTCTACGTTTTCTCCGTATTTTCGTGATTTGAATCCAAAATCACTGGAAAGTGGAGGGTTGTGGAGTTCATTTTCTATATTATGCCGTCTACTTAACTCGTTTTCTGCAATTTGGTAACAATAGAAAAAAGATACGGGTGATTTATAAAGGAAATTGAATAATCATTGAAACATGAATGGAATCTCGTCTCTTCAACAGTATGGCTAAACCTTGCACTGATCAATATACGACCGTCTCAATATGCCTCTCAAAAGTCTTCCTCATGACTTTGTGTATTACGATTATCTCTCAACAGTAAAAGACGAGAGAGAACACAGAAGGGAAACATTCAGCAATTTTGTAAATGTCTGGCTTTAACTCCCGCAGAGAGGAATTTTGCTTCGTAATACTAAACGGTAAGATAAATGGAGGTAACATAAAGATGCCGTCTCCTCTTTGGAAACTGCGCACAGATATAGAAAGGTTTGTGTCAAGTACTCAGCAAATATATACATACCTATGCACATCATCATTCCTATTTAAATTATCGACATTTTGGGAAGTAACTGGAAGTAAACAGAAAGTGAAGAATTTCCGGGTGTTTTCTTCTCCAAAACAGAACATACATAAATAAAATCTCTTGTAATTCAAGTACGGACATTATAAACATACCGACATCCCTAGAAAAAAAAACCCGTTACCACCAGAAAACATCAAACAAACTCAAGACATACTTTGTTTGACATTTGCCGTTACAAAACATGAAACATAAAGCACACACATTTCTTAGACGCATACACAAACATTTTTTTGCCTTTTATTATCGTTTTTAATGAACACATAAAAAAGCAATAATAATGTACCAGATCAAACAAAACAAACAAGGTTGATTCGTCTCATCTATCTTCAAAGAAAAGACTGCATAACGAGAAAAAAAGAGAAGAAAATGCGGTGTAGAATTCAAATATTTAAATAAGTATTGATTTCAGACATGAACTTCTGTAATGCAAAAATACCAACTTTACAGAAAAAACATCAACCTTGGAGGAATGTGTTTAACAAAATATCAGTCAAGAATTTTGAAATGGTATGTATGTTGTTTTTTTTTGTTGCTTTCCAGTTTCTCTTACACATTCTGTCTACTTACTTTCATCTATAAACTTGTGCTTTTAACCGTGAATATTTTTTTCAATGAAACAATGTTCCATTTTTCATTCACTATTCCAGCCGTACATTTCCCCAAAAAGCCGAGCTTACTTTATGTACATTCGTTAACTCTTTATCATTATTTCAAATTCTCGTGTCTATTCAATAAAATTTGGGCACAAGTACAAAAAAATAAATGAACGGTTTTGAAAAAATTAATTGGTCTGGCAAAGAGGAGGAAAAGAGGAGATTTTACTCGAGTTTTTATGCTTGAGATGTTCAACAAAAAATCACGATGAGTTTCCTTACTGACGGGAAATTGCACGCAATCTTTACACAGAACAGAGCTTCGCAAGTCGCTCAAGTTGGTTATTATTATTATTATTTTTATCTTTACATTAAAGACCCATTCTCGCCTACGTAGTATCGGATCAAATAACAGATAAGCGACTGTAGTACTAAATGAGTCAGCTTCGTATTTACATGTAGTGCTCCTTCTAAACTTCACTGTTTCATTACCTATAAATAATTCCGTGTCACAGTCGCACAGGGCAAAAATAATAAATATTGTGTTCCTACATGGTTGGATGCGTAAATTTACTGTTGATGCTTCTGCTGCATTTTCATTTACACAATCTAAACTATGTACAAACACGGGGAAAAGTAAATTAAGCAAACACTATAAAGGTTGTTTTTTTTGCTGCTGCTGTCTTTTGGCAACTTGTCAGCTTTAAGAAATCTAGTAGCATACAGGAATGAAGATTTTTTAAAAAGAATTCCGTATGTGCCTAAATGCTTACACTTACCCGAATTTCTGAATTGGTTAAAGAGAGCAAAGAATAGGACGAGGAAAGAGAGAGAGAGAGAGAGAGATGTATGTGCATTCCAATATTAAGATGATGAAATGAAGATATGAGAGAAGATTTCATGTCTTGAATATAGGCTGACATTATACAAAAAAAACCACCGCCATACAATGCAGCATTTTAGCATACTTCTTGACTGTCTCTCTCTCTCTGTTTTCAGTGCTACCAGCACTTATTATGCTACTGCTGTACTACTACCAACACCACTACTGCAATTGCCGTTTATTCAATAAAGAGTTTACTATTTTTAGACGGGAGACTTTTTTCCTAGTCTGCTTCTTCTTCAAAACCCGTCATTCAGTTTTGCGTGGTCCGTGAACCATAATAATAAAATACATGTAGCAAGTGCACGTCATCGTTAAGCACTCTTGTAGATGCATGTCGTGAGGATGAATTGCCGCAGTAAAAATTGTAAATTTACGAATAGTGCACAGCCCATTTGCAATTTGCACAAACTTTTTTACACACACACACACACAAACACAGTAATAATATAATATGTATTCAATGAACATTACCACAAAAAGTATCATTCCACGAAGGACATTGATTTGCCATTTTGAGTTTTTTTTCTTAGAAAAAATTGCTAGTGAGTTGCACTGCATAAATGACAAAACTAAGTTTTAGTAATCTAGTTTACTCATCATCTTCACCACTGCACCTCGCATCTCTGATTTTCTCCTCCTGGCATGCCTTTCTCGCTGTTCTTTTCGCATCTACTTTTCCTATTGCTGGGCTGTTATCTTCTGCTCGTCTTTCACAAGAGTTGTCAGTGGTGGTCTAATGAACTTTCATTGCTCATATCTACTCCTTTGTAATTACTTCATTTCATTATCACTTTTAGAATAGTATCAGCATTAGCCATCACCACCGCCACTGCTTTTTTCGCATAAGACAGAGAGAGAGAGAGGTACTCTCATGTATTAATTTTGACCATCTCTAAAAAGAAAGGACTGTTTGGATCATTCCCATGTAAGTGTGCAGTATGGAACAGCATTAATGTTTGTACGTGTTGTTTGTTTGTGATCCTCGTCAACTACATTATCATTATCATCGTGATCTAATCGAATCCCCATTATATCTTGGTGGGTGTTCCTATACTTGTTTTTATACCCCTCCTGTTGGTGCTAATGTCCTTTCCTCTGTTTCAAACCTAGAGCGAAAAATGGACCGTTAAACACAAACAAGTCAGAAAATTGGTCAGTGATCCGTGATAAAATATGTGAAGGCTTAGTTAGTATTGCTGCTGCTTCTGCCGCTGCTACTACTCTGATAAAGGGAAAAAAAGCTCATTAAGAGAGTGAAAGTCATTATGGGATAATGTACGCTCATTTTTTGCGTAAGGACACAAACAAGGCTGAGTAGTTTTTTGCAGTTGTTGTAATTGTTGTTAAAAAAAAGTAGGCTGTCAGCTTTTTAATTAAAGGGAAAAAACTGTGTCGTAAATATATTTGGGAAAACATGAAGGATCCAATGAAAGTCGGCAAGCCTGGTGTTAACTACTACGCCCTCCTGGGTGTTCCTTCAACTGCCAGCCAGGAGGAAATCACGAAAGCATTCCGTAAAAAAATTTTACAAGTGCACCTGGACAAGATGGGTCCAGAGGATGATACTGAGCAATGCTACTTGACCATTGAAGCCCATCGCATACTCTCGGATAAAGCGTTGCGGCAAAAGTATGATGTGGAGAGAAGCTCGTCAAAAGACTACAAAGCTCAAGAGGAAACCTTTGTTCCAGCTGGATACATTTGCTATGATGTAGGCCACCAACAGATGAGTAGGCAGTTGCTGGACAGCATCACAAACTGGACAAGTGAGTATGACAAGTGTGCCACTGAGCTGAGCGACAATTACTTTAACTGCTTTTCACAAATCATGGAGCAGGTTATGGGAGCTGATGATGGTGATGATGAAAATGAGGATGGCAGAGACGAAGCAACTGGAACAACACGGGTGAAGATGCGTCATCCAAAATCTCGTTCGAAACAACAGCAGAAAAACATTAATTACTATTGTCCAGTTTGTGATAAGAGTTATGTAACGGAAACACACCATTGGGACGCTATTGTCAATCCATATAGGGCAATGTTCTTTTCAGACCAGCAAGGGATTGCAGGACTGAATGCGTATTTTCAAGGTTTAATTGGTGAAAGCATGTTTGACTGGGAACTGAGGTAATTAAAAAAAGGAACATTGAGGAAACACTTTCACCAAATCCCTGATTAGCGATAGTCATTGATAGGATATACATACTATTATGTACATATGTACATGCTAATATGCTTGGCTGTTGTGTTTAGGTATCTACCTGCTCGACTTTTGGGAATTTGGGGCTCTATCGAGTGGTCAATAATACCCAAACTACATCAACAAGCCGTCAACATTCTAAAGCAATGTGATTTTCACAAAAACTCTGAAAAATTGGATTCTGCCAATGTAATCTTTCAACTGGAGTCAATGCTGGAAGCTTCTTCATCCAAGGGGAACAATGCAAGCTTTACCAGTGCTCAAAATGCATTTCTCCGACGATCCCTTATTCAAAATCTGATCTGGGTATTGGAAAATAGGGATCAAACTGTGGAACAAATGATGTCGAGAATGAATGAGCTCATGATGCAAGATGACATTCAAGAAATTATTAGTTTGGGCATGGCGATGAAAAATGTGTTGAAATTTCAATCATCAGAATGGGAACAACTGATACAGGATGCTTTGTCGCAAGAGCAATTCGAATTGGCAATGCTGTGGGCAATGTTAGCTGTGGAAAGCGGAGATAAGAAGAAGGGCGACTGGTTTCAGTTAGGAATGACAATTAGAGGGATGGGGGACGCTGTTTTGGCTCACTTTTGTTTTCTCTTGGCTGGGTGTGACTCACCAAGCGCGTGGGAAGATTTGGCTGATATTTTCACGCAAAACGGAGCCCATTACGCAGCAATCGAGTATCATTTGAATCGGGGCAATCTGTTTCAGTTGTTAAACAAGTCTAGAGCTCTGAAAAAGGAAAACGCTGAAAGCGCAGCTATTTATTCGGGAATATTTTACGCAACCAGAATAAAGGGATTGCTGCAAGTGCTTAGAAAAAGATCTCGTCAGAGCTTTGGTGATAATACCGCTAATGAGACTTATAATGCAGAAGTGGAGGAACTTATTGAAATAATACAAGATTTAGGGGGAAATCCGCTGGAAGGATTTAGAATTATTGTAAGCACTTGGCCAGATATTTTTGAAGAGACTCCAGGACATTGGATTCATCGTGCTACTATACAGTACCTGAGAAGTGGAAGGGTTAATTTGAAATCTCAAAAGCTGATTCTGGCTGCTGTACATTTTCTGCCCGAGGATGAGGCTTATGAAGAAATTTGTCAAATGACAAACGAGGCAAGTCAATTGACAAGGAGTATGCTAGAGAAAGCTCAAGAGACAAATGACTTTGAATTGTTGACTGATGTTTTACTGCATTTGAATAAGAGAACTTTGTCGGCAGCGGAGGATTATTTGGAGGAAATTCGACCACCTCCTCCTCCACTGCCAGAAAAGCTAGACGAAGGTGAGAAAGTTGAAGGTGAGGATGAAACTACCGAAAAAGAACCTTGCCCACCACCCGTTCCAGAACCAAGTCATAAATCAGCCATGTGTCTCCTGCTTTCTGGGACTGTGCACAAGATCAAGGAGTCCTGGCTAGATGCCATGAAAGACTATCAAAATGCTTTACTATCTGCTCCAGAGGTCATGCACCGAGTTCTCCCTTGTGTCTCAAAGCTCGTCCAAGACATTCAATTTCACGAAGCGGTTGTTTCTCAAGTTCACCAAGAAATCCAGGATTTACAAGAATCCCTGCTGAAAAAAGAGTATCCCAACGTGGATGAATTCTCTAGTGACAAGAGACGATCTCTGATTTTAACTGATGTTGCCCCAAAAATGGACTACGGCTACAAGGACTCTGTTGCAAAGATTCAACCAGATCCTGATAAAATGCCACCACCACCTCCTCCAGATGAAGAGCCCATGGAGGCACCTCCTCCGCCTCCAGCAAACACTCCGATGGTAACGCTGGACAGGAATCAGGAAGCTATCCAGTCAGGTCAACAGGATGGTCAAATGGATCAACTAAGTGCTGCATTAGCATACGTAGATCTGCTCAAAGCTCTTCCACTGCCAATGCATCCGGGTCCTCTAACTATGGCAGCATCTCACTTTCTCCGGGCTATGGATGATAACGCAAAGCCACAAGAGATTGGCAAGTTGTACGCGTACAGAAACGCAATAATGATGATGGCTGAAAATTTACTGAGAGTAGACAAGAAGCTGCAGCACACAATTCATCACGGTCTTACACACAAGCACATGCTCAGTATATTGTTGAGTGCTCATGAAAAACTCTCGAAAGCTCTTGCCAAGAAAAATGACAATAATGATGTCAGGGAAAATGAAGATGGATCATCAACATCATCATCCTCACTTCCCACGCCCAATTTATCCGATGAACCTGTCACTAACAAGGTTGGAGGCGACCACGAGTCGGAAGAAAACAATAATAAAAATAGCAGCAAATGCAACACAAAGGATCTCATTCGCAAGTCGGAAGCCCATGTCATTTCAAAATTCTTTCAAAACGTTGTCAACTTTCCCAAGGTTGAGCCCTTGGCAAGCATTCCCACACTCAACTGTTCAGATCTAGTGTACGTTGAAACGCTCGGTAATTCCTTTCTAAGTCAGTTTTGTGCAGATAAAGTACGGCAGAAGCATCAATCTCCACTAATTCCCAAGCACCTACATGCTTACACCCACTTTGTTGAGGTGTGGAAAGGACGAAGCACGCTCAGCGACTTTCCTCAAGCAAGAGTAAAAGCTATGGAGGAGCTACTTGCTTTAAAGGGATGGACTATGGGTGACGTGCAACGGCAAATGATGTGGCCATTCTTAACTCTTCAGCAAGATGGATTTTCACCAACAAATGAATGCCTGCTTCAACTGAGGGACCCGCAAAGATCCTACCGAAACATTGATGGCTTTCACATAAACTATGAGACTGGTACAGTGGAGCTTTTAATGAGTAGGGATACCTTGTATCCGGCGGACACACTTTTTGATTTATACGACATTCAAGATGTGGTTTCTCTTTCTAAGGCGGGACTTGACAAATTAGTTTTCAGCCTGGAAACCCCAGCCGATGGGGGAAGTGGTTGGAGCTCGCATCCTTTTAAAGAAGCTAGGCTTACTCTCGCTGGGCAAGCCAACAAAGCATTCAGTCAGCAGCAGCAACAAAAGATTATCTCGCAAATTCCAGAATTTGTAATGTCAACACTATCAAGAGCAAGCATGCTTATATGTTATTTGGCCAGTGGATTGGAAATGTGTTCAGACACTCCTTTCTGGATGCGAAGAACCGATGAGGGACTCCTTGCACGATTGGACGAGCACCTACAGTATTTGGCAAGGCCAGTGAACTGGAGAAAAGCTGAACGAAGGGATGAAAAAAATCCATTTGAAGCGGAAACAGTGGGCAAATTCTGGTTGAACATGATTGAAGTATTTGAAGAGATTGAGGAGGATGAAGAAGGTCAGCAAGACAGTGATGATGATGAATTTCCCGTTGTCCAGAGCCGTCAATTAACCTATCGGGTAGGTCAGATGCGGACAGAAATTAGACCAAATACATTGGTGATGACACTGGATCCAAAGAGAGGCAAGCAGAGATTAAGCCCAGAGGGGGAATTTTGCAGAGATCTTACCAGGCATTTTCAAGAGTTCTCCAGAGCCTTTCCAGAGTTACAAAGGTTGGAAGAGCTTGTAAAAATTTCAATTGTTTGTGCAAAACTGAAACAAGTGCTGAAAGAAAACAAAGCGCTGATTCAAGAGTTTCACTCGACAGCTAATTCATCAGCCCAGTCGACTGCTGACTCTGCTTGTAAAAGTGGAAATAACAGGAAACTGAAAGCTGTCCAAAAAGTGTGTTCAACCATTGAGAGCTTCCTCAACCTGCAAAACACTGAGCATCAAGATAAGAATGCTTCATCTTCTTGCTGCAACTGGTTTCCAGCAACATTTTGCCACAACATGGATCCAGATGTATATGATGTCACAGCAGCATTGGAACTGGATCCTGTTGTGACTTATGGGCCTGTACCTGCTCCACCCAAACCAATAAAAGTACCTCTTGAACAAGTCATTAAAGTATGTGGTGGTACTACTAGTCACGTTTCCGAATCTGATAATATCAATAGTACTAGTAAGCATGTTGTTGCTGTGATGGAAGAACAAAAGGTGAATGCCACTTGCACTAATAGCTCCAACTTTGAACAAGTGAGTAAAGACAATGGACAGCCAGAACCAGACGAGGAGAAAGACAATGAAGAAATTTGTGAGGAGCAAGAAGATGAAGTGAATGCTAATAATAGAATTTTGTGTGCTGTACCTGAGGAGTCGGAAGAAGAGGAGGATTATGATGACGAGGAACTGGAGGAGGACGAAGAAATGAGCTTTTACAACGATGATGATAATGATGAGAAAAGCTTTTCTGGGACGCCAAATCCAATGCTGTAAAGAGAAATAACCATAAAAATTTAATATTTATTGAATTAGGCTAAAATTAAATCATCAACACTTTCAAATAAATTGCTTATTTTTAAGCATGTTGTCACCCCCAAACAGTAAATCTATAAATACAAATTATCAATAAGAGCATGACAAGATTTTTAAATAATACAAAACGTGTTATAAGAAATGAGCAACCGGCATGGCAAGAAGCAATTTGCCATTGTCATTTTTTGTCACGCATCAAGAGGCACAAAACACAAATTATCAAAATACACATGGGTATTAGTGCATGTTCAATAAACATACTTTTATAAAACTCAGCACAAGTTCCTATATTATATATACATATACTACTCAAATAATTTATAAATGTCAAACTGGGCAATTTACTACCAGATTTCACACATCAAATTTATTGCCACTGCCAAAAATGGGAGCAAATTTAGCAATCATATTTCACACGTGATTTGTTGATAGTAATTTCGAAAAGTCAATAATATAAAAAAGTAGAATGCCTTTCGGTTATACACTTTCAATGGACATTGGTGAGTTGTATCGTGGTATTTTATTTTCATCAAATATTGCAATGTTATAGGGTCAATGTCCAATTCCTAAAGGCATTCACCACAACAGCCAAGCATGCCATTGTACAACAATACAACAACGCGACTTTATCTCATCTCACAAAAAAAGCGACACTGTCGTCATCACCGTCATCACAAAAAGAAGGAACAATTCCTTTCCTCGCCGAATCTATTGCTCATCATACGAGTCCATACATTTTGGCTGTGTAAACTGAACACTGTATATGACGCTGACAGCTAAATGGGAAAACTGAAAACCTGCGTGTAACCGCATTGTACAGGAACTGTCTACAGTCTTATGTGCAAGAATATGCTTTTTTAGCATGTCCACCTCATCTCACGTAAATGAATATTGTATTGCAAAAATGCAAAACGTGAGTCCAATTTTCTTGTACCCACAACAATGCATACCTCATAAATATATAAACTTTAACATGCAAAGGTACCTCAATTCAACAACAAACCAGCGGAAAATCATGTGCAAGCGAGTATACCTGTTCACATTTCAGTGGAAATGGACATGGTACAAATATGCAAACACTGAGAGTAGAAACCGGCATGACATGGCCACAATAATAGCATAGTATTCAATATTCTGCAACAATGGCAAAAGCCCAAACACAAAGCCTTTTGCATTCAGTTGGCCAAAAGGCGTTAAAACCGATTCTAATCCTGCTTAGTGTGGTCCCACCACTACATTTTACCTTTCTCTTTTGCAGCCTTACATTTAGCTTTAGATGTATTTAGATTTAGTAGGATACAATAAGGCTGGTCTTTTCTATGTCGCCTTAATAAAGATGATGATGATGAGGTTGATGATAATGGAAAAAGCAATTTATTTACAAAGAATAATTCAACCATTTTTGCTAAGCGCAGTGCACATGCATATATCATGCTTCGATAAGTTTGTTAATAACCATAAATATATTAAAATAGGAAAGACAGAAAGGTTTCCGATGAGTGAAAAAGTATTTTATAGACGAAGACGAGCGGAGAAGATTTTTATTTAGGATTTTTTATCGCTTGCACAGCTTGAAAATATTTCCTTTTCCGTCATCTCTATCACAGTCGTCGTCAGCAAGATCATGCCGATACACATACCTGTTTACCGACGATGATGATGCAGTGATCTAATATGTGATAATAATGGTATATTGATAACCAAGTTGGCAACTGTATGGGTACAACAAAACCAAAGCACGGAAATTTGTCGTTACTAGGTATGACAAGATGAACCTAAAGAGAAAATGTTGGACTAATGGACCTATGAAGGAGATGAGATACGCATCAAAATTGACATTAGGAACAGGAATCAGCAAAGCATATGTGGTAGATTCAAATAATCATTATCATCATCAATACAAAAATCTGGTAAAACCAGGCGACAGACCCGGTAGCTATTACTTCACTAAGCGTACAAACTGTCAGACAGTCATGGTCCATGGTTCTTTTTCTTCTACAGTGTCTTGTACCATTCGCATCATCTTGTTTATTTTCCATCTTTTTTTAATAAGTGGCATGACTCGGAGAAATTCACCATCATGAATACGCAAAAAAATATTATGCCTTGTAGAAATGCAAAGCTTTACTTGTGCTTGGCTGTGGTGTTTTTTTTTGGAAATGCAAATTTAGATGCAACTTTTTTATAAAAAATCAAAGAACAACTTTTTATATCCATACAATGGCAATAATTGCAAACCACATTTCGCTATTAATCTCAAGCTCACTCGATTTTCAATTGCATACAACATTTTAAACACGGCTACTGTGTACTTGTTAATAGGAAGCAACCTTATATTGCAGCTTACAGCAACGTTAAAAAAACATAATTTTGACAAGAGATGATTGCAGTGTTGCTACTTTGAGGACAAGAATAAGGCGTAGTTTTGCATTCATTAAGATAGAAAACTTTTGAGCAATATCGCATTTACGACAAAAACATGTAAAGATGCATCTGAAAAACGGGAAAGGTGCAGGTTTCCCGAATTCGTCGTTGGCATAAACGTACATAGGTAGTATATTCAATTGCCATTCTTTTTTTTGCTTTATTAAACTACCTTTTGGATCTATGAAGGGGAAGGATTATATCAATCTTTTCAATAGGTATATTAAATAATACTGATATATTAGTTACTAGTACTACTGCGTAGGCTACAACACTGAACACACTAGCACACAAGAGAAAAACATGAAAATATTCTCAGCCTTAAAAACCAGTCCGGCAGCTCAATACTGAAAACGCATTATTCACTCTTGCAGAGTAGTAGTAGCAGTCATCCACATCCACTCCATTGACACTGCACACTCAAAAATGAAATGTGTGAATACTGCCCGAATATAATAATAAAAACTGACCGACTGCACCGTCCTCTACATAGTCGTCAGTTTTATTAAAATTTTGCTGCTTCACAGCATCCACCACCCTCTTCACATCTTGTTGGATTTTATGTTGCTCTGTGAGAATTTCCTCGTATGACAATATGCTCAGCGAAGGACTTGACTCTGGCGACCATCGTTCGGGATCGAAAGATGAAAGATTTGTAGCGGCTGCAGCTGATGCTATTGCAACAGCAGCAGCACTATCTCTACCAGATCTGTTGCCACCGGAGGAAGCCATAATGAGCTCCTGCTCGTCATAATCCTCGAGAGATGAGGAAGATGAAAGAGAAAACCATGAACCGGTGACATTTGTTCTTACTCCCCGATAATGAACTTGTGGGCTTTGGTCAACCCCGTCTTCTTCTTCTTCTCCAACACTTGTGGTGTTGGTCGTAGTGATAAGAGGTCTTAAATCCTCTATTGTATTCTCATCTTCATCCTCTTCATCCTCCTCTTCTATTACCGGCTCTTCATCACCCACCAAGTCTTCCTCATCATCTCCTTTTTCTAGCACTAGAGGCGTTCTTGGATCCTCTGCGACAGGAACATGCCCTGTTGAATGATACGGATAATGCCATTTTCCACTCGCTTGCATATGCTTGTTATGTAATGCTAGATCAAGATCCATCTCAGAATAATAATATCCCTCGGCCAATATCCTGGTCTCGGGTTGATTATCATTCCCATCATCGCCGTTGCCCTTTCCACTTTTTACAGTAGTGTAACTTATCATTGTAGGTGTTCTCTCTGGGTAGCTGCTACTTTCAGTAGCACCTCTCCATAATGCAGGGTCACTTTCTGCCAATTCCTTATTTTCTTCACTTGTCATCATTATCGTGCCATCTTGTTCCGTTTCAGTTTCCCGTCGTGTCCTCATGAGCGTTATTGTAACTGAACTGCTTCTCACTCCCTTGGCTTTTGTAACAACGGGAGAAGATGAGGGAAGCTTCTCGTTTGAATCTCGTTGCTGCTCTAGCGTTTGTTGTTGCATAAACGGTAACAATCTGAGTTCCGTTGTTTCCTCCACACCAACAGCAGCTTTATTACTATCATCACCACCATCATCGTCATCATCATCATGAGCATAGTTTGGAGGGGTTGGGGTCGTTGAAGCAGAACGTAATTCTTCTCGCGAATCGTTTCTGTCCAGAGACATTACCCTCATTGCCACATTCCCGTCCTCATTTTCATTATATACATCAGCACATAACTCGTAGGATGGTGGCATAACGATATCTGTGTTCACAGAAGCAGAAACTTTCTTTATGACAGGGCGTGTGTAACATCTTGTTGGCTTGTTAGTCTTATCAGCATGCATTGCTGCTGTTTGGCTATCGTGATCATGTTGAGAAGTAAAAGACGGTGAGCTCGTTGCAACGGAAAAATTTGGGGTAGCATCCTGACCAGCATCGTTACGTCGACACTCGTTGCCAATCTGATCATTAACAAGAGCAATACGATGACAGGAAGAAAGGGAATGACAACCATTATTACTATCGGGATCATTATCATCGTCATTATTGGTAGCAACAGCAAAAGTTGCACTTGCTGTACCAGAAGCACTTGCTGCAATAATAGCATTATTGTTTGCAGTGAAAGTAGAACTTGTACAAGGAGAAGTGAGAACAACACACTTGTTATTTTTTACTACGGCAGTGGTGCTCATTCTGGTAATTGCATTATCTCCTTCTCCCATATCGCATATATCACTACCACAACAGCTACTTGCCGAGTCAGCATAATGAATTTGGGACATGTCAACCAAACTGAGTGCTCCTTTGCAATCATATCCTGCTGATGGGCCACCGTTACCATTGCCATCAGCAGTAGCAGTAGCACCTCCACCGCCAGCATGTTCATCATAATTTTGTTGATGCTGATCTCTAGCGGGACTAGTGCCACAGCTACAGCTACGACGCTTGTTACGATAAGAAGAAGAGAAGTGGAAGTAGAAATGGCTACCGCCACCACATCCTCCTCCTGATCTACTGGGACAGCGCGTGTTTGAACCACTTCTTGACCAGGATTCACTTTCTGAATCCGGTGGCGGACAGTCTGGGAGGGGTGGTGGGGCTGGGGTAGAACTTTTGGAAGAGTTTATTGAAGAAAGATTTTCTCGAGGAGTAAGCACAATGTTTTCTGGAATAACAATACCGATGTTACCTTTGCTGCTGTCAGTTACTATTTGTGGGATCACAGTTTTTTGTTGATTTACTTGCAAGAATTCTTTCCTGCTCTCTTCCAAATCTCCTTCTTCAACGCATTCTTTCTCCTTTTTTTCCTTCCTTTCTTGTTCTATTTCCCCTTGAAAAGGCGAATTATCTATTACATGAGATGTCGCATGTGTAGCTGGCACAAATCCCTGTTGTCGTTCATTCTCCTCTTCTTCATCTTCATCTATTAGTTCCTCCTCATCCTCTTCCATTATATCCTCCTCCTCGTCGTCGGAAACTAAATCCAACTCTGACGTGGCAAAAAGCAGCGGCTGTCTTGCTTCAGGATCTGGACAGTGGGAATCATAGTTGACAGAGAGAGAACGAGAGCTTTGTGAGTCTAGGGAATAAGCACAACATTCCTGTTGATTCCTATCTTTTTCATCGTTACTCTGATACTGATGAAGGTAACCAGGATCATCGGGGTTAAGAATAGAAGCATCTACATCTTCTTCCACAAGCTCCGATCTTGGCAACGCTGCCGGCTTGAGTTTTTTCCGAAAGTCACTTCCTGCTCTTGGTCTTGCTCGAGCAATGGTAGGACTACCGTGAACCATGCCTAAACTTTTCTTTGTACGGGGAGATGATGATGCACCCACTGGCTTGGAGATGTCGTCAGTTTTGTTAGTCGCGTCTTTACAGCTCCTTTTCCCTTCTTTCTCATGGGACTCTACGGTTGCTGCTGTCGTTGATACCGTTGTTGTTGCTGTTGTTGTTGCTATTACTGCTCTTCCCCTTTTTGTCTTGTCATACTCTCTCCGTTGTTCATCTTCAGCTTGTTTATTACTAGTACACATTTCTTCTTCACTATCAGCTCCCTCCTCGCATTCGTTGTCGCCGCTGTGACATGCTAGTATTTTTATCTTTTCTCCTTTTTCATCTCCTCTGCCAAGGACAACATTATTATCATCAGTACAATCGTCATCATCATCATCATCAGCGGTCCCAATAGCTTTACTCCTGTAGCCAATTTCTTCTTCTTCTGAGGAACTGGCAGGAACGTCTGGAAGATCCCCTGTGTCGCCTTTCCCACTACTACTACCACCACCGCGATTCTCGCTCACTGTTGAACTCGAGCCACGAACAAATAATGCGGGTGAGTCAACTCTAATGGGCTTGAAAATTGATGGCACATGGAAAGGTTGATCAGGGTCGCTTGTGCTGATGCTTGACGTTTTACTCTTAAGAGCTTCTTTACTTGGTCGATAAAAGTTGTCGTCATCATTGTCAGAACCAACACTGTCTACCGAAGAACGGTGACCTTTTCTCCTTTTACGACTGCCACTTGTGCCACTGCCATTGCTGGAGATGCACATTGGGCAAAATAATTTGGAGCTCATTTTTGTTTGTTTATTTTTACGAAAAGAAGCGGGTTGTTATTTGTCAAGCGAATTTACAACTTGTGTAATTAAATTTGGCTTCTTCTTGTTACAGTACACTCTGTTTACTTTAATCCTTTCATTAAAGCTTATTGTACGCTACTTTTGTGAAAACACTTTCAAGCAGCATAGCTTACACACATACGGTGATAATTCAGTAGATTTTACTAATGCAATGATCTACTAATTCTCTGTCCAGCGAAATCGCTACAAGTCACGACATTCCCCCATAAATTATACGGTCGCCACCTCTCACTTTTAATTCGCCACTTATCCGCACCCTTGCTCTCTAACTACGGTTATACAGCAGTGTCATAAAAGATTTTACCACTGGCTATATATTTATAGCATGCAATGGTTCACCATTGAAGCCAGGTTTCTTTACTTTTGTGAAGATGATGATGATAAAAGTTTTTACAGCATAGTTTTACAAGAAGAGCTCTTTTCATAAGGAAGCCCCTCTAAAGCTTCCGGACGGCAATGCAATAAATTTATTACCCACTTGTTTTCCTTTTTATACCCAAGATTTCAGTAACAATCTACAACAATAAC
Organism: Lepidocyrtoides sp. E14; assembly: GCA_027743805.1. Lineage (NCBI taxonomy): Eukaryota > Metazoa > Arthropoda > Collembola > Entomobryomorpha > Entomobryidae > Lepidocyrtoides > Lepidocyrtoides sp. E14. The sequence goes on along the minus strand of JAHZMZ010003245.1, from coordinate 29,061 downwards.
AGGTAAACCACAATTTACAGGTTGTGCAGAGCAGGTAATCGTTACATACAGCATCATACATTAATTTAACCATATTTTTTAAAATTGTTCTGTTTTCGTAGAGCACAGTTTCATTTCAAAATGAACAAATCCGGTAATCATAAATTCCTTTTGTCACGTTCTGTTTAAATTATTTTTTTCTTTCAAAACTCAAAAAAATCAGCAGAGGTGGATGCTCACTCATCCAAAACATCGACAAAAATTATCCCTGGGTTTGGAGCATGGAAGGAATAAAATGAGAGACTTGCAATAATAGTTGGCTGAAATGAGTTTTCAAAAAACTTTCATTGTACACAAAGCAATTCTACGTCTCTACGTTGTTACATATGGCACAGACTGTGCGGAAGAAGCATAGCAGAAACGAAACAGACAGTTTGAAAATTTATGGGACGTGTGTGGCGGTTTTTCATAATCTATCTCTCTTTTCTCTTGAAGGACGGCTGGACGTTATCTTCTTTAACTGGCTGTACACACTCTACCTCTCGGCTCGTAGAATGCTCTTTTATGTACACTTATAGGTAGTTGCACAGAAAGAGGCACTACACTTTTTCTTTTTTACGAGCTTCTAGACTGCTGTTATAAGTAGGTGCATACCAAACACAGGTGAAGTAGTATGTATAATAGTGGCTCAACTTTCCAGCACATAATAACAGCTTCTCCTTTCTTACTCACATAAACACATACAACAGTACATTACATTAAAGCATTATAGCTACTTCGTTCCGTAAACTAAAACTGTTTCGCTTGTAGAGAAGAAACATGTAAGTTCCATTATTCCAAGCGTTTACCTGAGATGAATACTATTTCTCTTGATTGCATTCCTTTGCCTTGTGATTGTGCACTCTGTTCATGTAAAATAGTTGATACTAGTGGAGTCGTCGTAGCACTAGTGCCTCTTTTAGCTGTATATAGTCAGGTAGTTCAGCTTCCATTTTCCCATTACAAATTCCATATTCCACAAATGTACGCTTCTTAAGGAGGTATACACTATATACAAGAAGTGATGGTAAGCCGCTTTTGAAAATTTTATATACGTAATATAACCGCTATATAGTCACGCGGCAGCAGTAGTAGCTACCGTACTTGGGGGAAATATCTCTACCTTTTCAACTTTCGTCTAATGTACATGTATACTATAGATTGGTTAGTATTGGAAAAAGATAATTTAACCTACTTCTTCTGTTCCATAGAGTACCATTCTGAAATGCTTGGTGAATATAAAATGTATAGGACATTTGCAGGTGGAAAGGTTTTACCAATATCTCTACCAAAATCATGAGCGTTTCGTTAAAAAGGCATGTTATCGCTTGTCCAAAAAGAGCATGGAACGAGGGAAAGTAGAATATAAACGGAATCCACTGCAGGTAGTAGTACAGATAGATACTATGTACATCATCATGTTCCTAAAGTCCACTGAAGAGTGACGCTAAATCAATCTTTGCTTTTCTTGAAACTCTCTGCCTTCCTACAATTTTACATTTTATTACGGTCGTTATTCGTCGTGGTCGTTGTATAAGAAGAACACAGATATGTAGTAAAATAAAATATAATAAAAGTACTTGTGGAAATGGCAAGTAGTCTTCTGGACTAAATACATTATCTAATATATTGATGGAAACACCACCACGAAAGCGATCATGTACGAACCACAGTAGAATTTATAGATACACGCTGCAGCACTCACATTATTATTATTATCACATATATGTACATACAAAGGCAGACTCAGAAGAAGGCTTGATAAAATGCCGTTGTTGCTCTGTTGTTCCTCTTCCTTCTCGAAAGATTTAGGGAGACTCCTACCACTACCACTACCTTCTCTTGCCACGTAGAGGAAGTTTACATTTACCAAGTAGTTAGTTGGCTAGAGACAGGCACCAAAGTTGTAGTTGTGTACCCGTATCGCTCACTTTTGCGTCAATTCCGCTTTTCGAATCACAGGATATATTGCTGATGCTGGTGATAATGCGATCGATGGCTCGTATGAAAACATCAACCGTTTAAATAACTTACACCCACCCCAAAAGTAACAGCAACAGTAGATAAAAATATCAAATTTATCCTCAATATAAAATATTTTTTTGAGGGTTCAATACCACCAAGCAAGTTGAGAAATTCACTTGGACTACTTTCCCATAAACCCAAATATCTGTCTAAACAGAGTTTTTAAAAAGCTGACTCTGGCAAAATGGCTTTCCGTGTTGTACTCTCAGAAACGTTCATCTGTTGGTGTTCATTTCATCATTCAAACTCAAAACGAAAAAACTTATATATATGAGCATTCCATAATAAGCGTTGATTACTACAACAGATCATACAAACATGTTAGCTAACATTGTATGTATGTACTTTTGCTTGGTTGCATCACGTTTTATAAAGCAAAAAAATTGCATTTCTCCCTGCACTAAATCAAATTCCAGATATTGTAGAGTCAATCAATGTCACAGGCAGAAGTAAAGGCAACGAAAATTGAAAGTCGTGGCAGGCTTTACATTGTACACCTACAGCAGTTTCTAGTACTTTATCAAATCAAAGTGGCTTTTCACTTCAAATTAATATGTCTACTTTCTCCGAAAATCAGGTCGGTTCTGTCGCTACTGATTCATCGTAAAGGTGTTTTTCTTCTTGTGACGTACGTAACTCGAGAATATTCTTTGTTCATAGCACGTATTTGCGCTTGAATGAGCAAAGCACTCATACATAACAATCTTTTCCAATGAATTTTCAAAAAAACGGAGGATGGAACAGGGGATCCAGAATGACAAAGACAGAATCACCATTAACCATCATCACATCACCAAGTTTCCTTAATCTCCGTAGTATTTTCCTTCGTTTGCTAGAGAAGCTATCATTATCTTCACCAGCCTATCCAACGTAAAAGTTTTATCTGAACAATAACTGTAAATTCCAGTTTCACGTGACGTTTTTCCTGGCTTTTTTGAAAGTAGAAAGCGAACAACGTCCGTTTTGTTTGAGTTTAACAGAAGCCTGAACGAACTAGTTAGCTTACTTACTACTACTACTACTACTACTGAGCGGAGTGCTGATATACATACAATTCAGATTACCAAGAAAAGACGCATAATACCATATCCAAGTGTTCGCCTCTATGAATGAACACCACACACACAACAGTGGATAGTCAAGAACGTATTGTAATGGTGGTGGTGGCACATACAAAAAGGCACAAAGCAAAAATGACTTTCTTCCTGAATTGTTCTTCCACAACTTTAGGCATTAGCTGCCAGTCTAGTTCCTCATTAAAACTTTTCTCCCAAATAATAATGTCAAGTTATGTACACTCAACACAATAAACACGTACTAGCCCTTTTTCTCGCGATTTTTTCCTCCCCTCTACAACTCGGCATTGTATTTATTCTCATTCGTCCTCTATCTTCCACTTAAAACCTCTTCTCTTTTGCGAATAGAAAAGCTTGTTCAGAAAAGGAGAAACTTTTTTTTTCAGAGATTTATTCTTTCACCGATAATAACACCGACACGGCATACATAACTAAACTGGTCCTGTCGGGAGACGCATTAGTTTGAATATATAGTGGGGAAAAGGATGAGAACAAAAAAAAAACTAGTGAAAAACCAAGTGGTTCGTATTATCCATATTAGCAATAAATATCACGAGTTTCGACTCCAACAAAAACAGAAAATGACACAATTTCTTTCATTAAATAGAAACACATTCATACACTTGTTTTATTTATCGGTTTAAACATGTCCATTACAAATTTTCACAAGATGAAAAGCGTATTGATAATAAACTGAACAGACGGTAGAAGGACAGAAAAGGAAGCAACAAAAACGATATTCTTTACCACAGAGCTCTTAAAAACGAAGTAGAGTAGAAAATAAAAATAAGCGTGCGGAATGATTATGGTGCGGTGTGGGTCGCTCAATGCCAAGTTTTACAGCTTCTTGCAAAGTTAACACTGAAGTCTAAAAGTCTAAAAAGTCTAAATACACAACATGCATGTAGATGCTTATACTCGGGAAAATAAGTTGGTAAAGTGGAACAAAACGCAAATTTACGTCGTAGCCCGTAATTAGATGAGGAACACATATTTCCATACCGAAAACACACATTTTTATTCGTGCTACATTAGACACGACATTGCATTGCATTTTCATTGCCTGACGATTATCATCATCAGGATGAACAAAAAGATGCATTGTAAAGCAGCCTCAAAAGAAAAAAAAAACCAATGCTTCACCTAAACTATGCATGTGTATATAATATGTAGGTAGACGCACATCACTTTTTTTTCTTTTCCGTTCATGTTTTCTTAAGATTTCGTTAACGTGATGGGCATGAGGGAAAACAGAGAAAAAGTCGCTTGTCGTTTTTTGTTTGCTAAACTTTTACAGTTTTCCTGTTGAACTGTCCGTGGCACAGTAATCAAATAAGTACGTTGCAAGAGAAATCGTTTGTTAGCATGATGAGAATAGATCTGATAACACAATACAGTACATACGAGCATCGTAATAAGTTTGTGAAAAATTGTGCAGTAAAATTAAACACAGAAAAGATTTCTACAGTGAAGGAAAGCTTTCACATCACAACAAGTAACATCACTCCATCAGCTTGTGATGCTCACCATTCCAAGAACCCCATGGCTATGGTGCACTATCTTGATAACATGTCAAGCCATGTACATATTATTATATTTGGATACTTTGTATAGTATGCATCGAATTTGTGAATGTAAACTGCGAAAGTGCGAAAAACTTGTTTACTAACGCGAAACAAAATATTATTCTTATATAAAGTTGTGATGTGCCTATTTGGTACATACACCTATAATATACCATGTCTACATGCATAGTGAGCGAGCAGCCGGAGACATAATTGACAGGAATATGTAGAAATGAAATTTTCTCTAGGATTATCATGATGATGAAACCAGCGCATGAGGCGCAGTTAGTTATAGTCCAGAAAACAGGATAATGGAGTGAAATGCACGTATTTATGAGAATGTTGACGACAGTGATGAGACATACAAACAACCCAGACGCTGCCGCCGGTTCTCTTCCTGGCTTCTCTCAGCATGGCAGTTAATTCAATTCATGCACAAAATCCATGAAAATTTTGATTTTATTATTACGTTTCGTTTACTCTGTAGAATGCCTTGATGATCATGATAACGATTATAATGTTATGATCAGATAAGTGATGTCTGATACAAATACAAATAGGCAAACTGAAAAAAGACAGCAGGCGGCACATGAATCTTGGAAGCTTCAAGGATTATCAAAACATTGCGTTACGTTTTCTTGGATGCATACGTAAGAACCCTTCATCATATGACTTGAAACTAGAAACTAAACACTGACAGTGTAAAAATGAACATCAAAAGCAGGATAAAAAGAGTAATATCCCGAAATGGTGAATGGACAAAAGTTCAATGACAACGAAAGTACAAAATAGCCTGGCTTGCCATTTTTCATCAGATTCACTGCGATTTTTTTATATTTCCTATCATGTTTTTACTCGACAAACTAAACTTTTTCACTACTACAATATCTCATTGACGTAGACGTATCAACAGATAATATTCAATACAATATTGTGAAAAGGCCTTTCCTTTTCATATTTTTTGTCGTTCGCTTCCTTTAACAAAAAAAAGTTTGCTGAAATATATTATCAACTTCCATAATACCGACAACACTCCTTTTCTCGACAGTGCTTTTTCTTCGTGTACTTTCTAGATTCAGATAATTTTTTTTGGAACGACTTGCTACATAAATCGTTTTATTTTATGATGACGACAAAAGATAATAATATCGTATAAAGCTGGTATAAAAGCTAGCGTCTCGAATGAGCTTTTGCCAATTTGATTTTTCAAAATTGCGAACCAACCGCCACCACACACATAGCAGTTTGTAATTTAACTCCGACATCGTTTTTGAAGATTCGGTACGCACACATGTGCTTATGTACATCACCGTATTTCTGAAAATTATCTTCTCATCACTTCACATGTCAGAAACTCTTTAGAAGTTTTCTGTTCTGTTACAATCTCTATTTCCCAAAAGTCAAAAGACTCGAAAGCTAAATGCGCATATAGCTTTTGTGACGGAAGCATATATTTAAAAATGGGTATAAAATATAATTACTTCCTTCTTTATAACTTCCACCACTCCTGTAAATGGGTTCTATAAATTTTAAATGCAATAGAGAAATTCATCGTACAGCCTTAAACGGTCGGTAGTCACCCATGAAAGAAAGTCATCATCGTCAATATTATGATCACATCAGGAGACTATAGGATAGGCTGAGAACGACGAACATCTTAATTGCAAAATTTGGGTCGTCGCCTTCATGACTATGATGAGCAGTCTAGTACAATCCCAGCAGCAGCAGCACCCAGTCCAAGTTCAACAGCACACGTTTTGAATGCGAAACCTCTTCTACAGCTTACCTATCATCTTTCCCAAAAGAATACGATGATAAAGAGGTCTACTCTACACAAGCACGTTAAATGAATTGAGTAGAATCTTTCCCATTGCTGGTGGTGCTTGCTCAATATTTGGCATGACATATATTCAGTAGGACAAAAACGAGCAACGAGAAAGTTTTCTTGTCTTTTTTTTCTCTTCAGCAGTAAAGTTTACATACGAGACAGACATAAAGCATGGCTTTATTGGCTCGCTGGCACGGTGTATAAAGACTGGTTTTCTTCCTTCAGCAGACTTCACGCTGAGCTGTGTTCGTGTATCTCTCTCTCTCTCTCGCTCTTTCATCAATATAAATTCAAATTGTGCACATTGTGTGCACACATAATATAAACATAAAAATATTGCGTACATCGTAACTGTGTTTGCATGCCTGTGCATACAAGAAGATAATATTATGAGTAAAAATCCTGTGACAAAATAGGGGACATACACACATATCACCACACTCTACCACCACCCCATACCGAGTATTCAAAGTAATATCAACAGCTTTGTACATGAATAGCATTCCAAAAACTGAATCTCTTTTCGATAAATCTACTCTGTTCTTCTTTCGTATATTATCTTTCTTAGAAAATGGTACATCGTCATCACCGTAATGTAGTAAAATATGCTCATACAAAGACGACACAAAGATCGATACGATAATCCTCTTGAACGTAAAAACACACGAAGTATTATAATATGTACATCTTCCCCACTCTTTTTCCATTCTTTTTTTACTTGCTGATCACTGCAAAATTATTATTACAATCTCTTGTGTGCACGTTTTTTTAACCACCGACTACTATATATTTTGGACCTTCCTGTGCATACATACAAATGCAATGTATAGCCGTAATGTAAGTGTATCAATATAAAATTGTGCTCGTAGCTTGTGAGCAGTACATTCCTATTTTTCCTTGTTTTTACATAAACGCTGATTTGTATTGTTTGTAATAGAAAGAGAGAGAGAGAGAAAGAGAGTTGGATTTTCTATACTCACTTTCATTCGCGTAAGCAATGTACCATACCAAAAGTGTAGACAATAACATTAGACAAGGGTAATGCGATAAATGTCGTTATGTCGGAGAACGTTAAATAACCAGGAAAATGTATTAACTTTGTTGTTTCTTCCTCAATGCAACAACCATGTTCCTGATGCGGTTGAGTGTCTATGAGTGCGAGCTATAGACATAATCCAATAAAATAATTTGATGACAATAACACCAAAAATGTATTACATAGGCACTATTACCATGTATCTATCTACATAATATCCTGCTAAGATTTCATCCAAAATCAACTTTAGGTGTGTGAGCAAATTTCAGCACTTCAGGTTATAGTGCAGAAGGGACGGGACAAAATTGACTTGTGCCAAAAATGTTACCAAAAATATCAATATACGGCAAATGAGATAAAGTTTGGGATATTAAGTCAATACTACTACAGTTTTACAAGGTACAAGGGAGCGTAAGGTACAAAGAAAGTTGGCTTTTCTTGAGTACATTTTGTGCGCGAAAACAGCAAGAACAGTTTTAAGATTTCTGCGTTATGAACCTAATGGTATATAAATAAAAGTTTGCTACTTTTGATGGCATAAAAATACATTAAAGTGGGTAACTGGTGAATTGCGGTTTACATTGCGAACACTTACCGAACAAGGCGTACTTTTCTACAGATGATTCATCGCAATTATCGTATGCTGCTAGTTGCCAACACATAAGATACATAAGTGTAGCTCGGGTAGAAGTGAGAATTAGTCAAGCAAACACGGAACCGACATGAAAGTTGGGATCAGCCAGCTAGAAGAGTTGAAGGTTTTGCCAACTTTACCCTAGTCGCTTATTAAGATAGAAAAATACTTGAGATCTTATGTACACGTAGAAAACAGTATCTATATATTTATTATGTGTACCTACTTATTATATATACCTACACATATATGTGCAGATACATGGGTATAAGGGCTGCACATACCGACACAATGTTCACAGCATGTTAGATATTTGGGTTTGATTGCGAATGTTATCTTTAGACCTTCTCTTTTTTCATTTCGTTTGATGAGCCACACTTGTTCGTTGTCAGAGTCCGAACATTTTCGCCTGGCTGCGGCTGGTGAGGATAACTGAATAAAATGATTTTGTGACATTTTTTTCCATTTCAAATCTACAGCACATTTTGAACAGCAGTTCCAAGGTATGAAAACCAGTAATAATATAAAAGTAGTACATACAATGCTGGAGACACAAGTAGTAGCAAAAAAGTTGGAGGAGAATATTTTTTGCTTGGAAAAACGATGATGACATTACCCTCGTTTACGTTAATGTCATTATTAGCTTCTGCTGCCCATCACTTGCCGTGTGCTCCATTATTTGTTATAACAGTGAGCTGGTGAAGGTTGTCGATTTTTACCAGGATTATTGGACTAGGGAGAAATAGTATTCGTATAATTTATATTGCAGCTGATGCTGCTTACAACAAAACCGTATGGTGTGCCATTTGGCAGGTTGTTTCCAACCACTTTCTTGCTTATTTCCACAGTTTATCCTTCAATTTTATCACTAACAATCAAGTATCTTTTGAATCAATTATCAGAAAACTTTTTTCCGCTTCGTAAGTGACCATAATTTGTATGCTGAATGTCTTGCTATTTTTGCAAGTATTCAGGTAGAGTTCAAAAACTGCAGAAAAATTGGTAGTCTTAAGGTCTGCGCAAAAATTTTCCATTTTATAAATTCATGAGAGATGTTAAAAATAAGTCCCTGAATGCTTGTTCCATACGCAAACAATGACTAAAGTAATTTCGTCTTGTAACAGGTAGTAAAACAATGTAAAATGTGATAAATGCAACGAGATAAGTTTTTTTTCCGAGGCATTGCTATGCTCATGGCCATGGCAGTCGTGAATCATGATGAATGCATGGCATTGCTACCAACAAAATGAATCGTAAATTTTCAAATAAAACAAATAAATGTGCTCATGAATTGCACAAATCTACCATATCTCCGTTAAAATACATTACTTTTTGCATTCCAACTGTAAAAAGAGAAACATTTCAAAAGACATTCCTACCACATTCACCATTATTTTTTATAGATTTACTCACAAGCAAATGGAGAAAACAATGCAATGGAACTTATGATTTTTTTAAAACGAGACACAAGACCATATATTCTGTTTACTATTTTTACTTGCCAGACTACATGGAAAAGAAGCATTTCACCAAAACAAAGTAGGATTTAGAATGCATCATTCGGCAAATATTTAAGGAGATTTCTAGAGATCTCTTTGCTGATTTAATTTCGTTTGTGTCTTCTTGTTTCAATCAAATGCTCCCTGAAAATCCCATTCTCTACTATTTTACTTGAACATTTTTGGGTTTACAGTACTTTCATACATTTTTATTTTTATATTGCGAGTTTCACTCAAGTTTCTCTGCTTATCGTGACTAGACCATTTTCCATTCCATGTTGAATTGTAGGTACTACAAGATAAGGATTTTTACTACACCAAGAGATCTCACTTGTGCAAGCTTTAAAAATGCACACATTTGAGAAAATGTCTTGTACCAAACTATTTTGCAAAGAAGAAGTACAATAACCATAAAAATTGCTGTTGTATGCTTAATATACAGACTGTGTTGTATGTGATTTGTAACGCACAAGGCCGAGGCCAGTTGAGAACAGCTGAAAAACAAAATATAGTTTAATATTGTAGTGTCATGTCATGCATTAAATAAAACTGACAGTGACTGGTGAGCTGCTAGGGCTATAACAAAATATGCGAATTTTAAGAAACTTGATGTATGCAAAACTACAATTCACATAAAGTAGCACTTTGTATTCACTTACGACACTAGTATTTTTGCAAACAATATTATACGACATACATTAAATGGCATTTACTTAAACATTTACATGCGCTAAACCAAAAACGAGATAAACGTTTGAGTAAAAAAGAAAAGAAAAAGGTCAGAAAGTGAGAGAGAGAGAAAAAAAAACAAGAAAACACTTTGCGTTTCTTCTTCTTGTCTTCGTTTTCTTGCTGATAGCTAGATAAGACTAAACGAGACGGTGATAGATTGTCTCCGTCAACTAAAAACATGCCTCAGTTGATTATCAAAAAGGCTTATTTTTACTAGCATCACGCATCAAATGACGCAAAAGCGTCAGGCTAGGCAGAACGCAAAGTGCCGTTTTTGTCTCTCTTTAAAAATAGTAACATCAGCACTAAAAAATACAAAAGTACGACTGACTACGAATGCAAAATAGAAAGCATGTTTTTTAAGCAAAAATACAATCAGCAATAAAATTCAAGCGTTTGCAGTGGCGGCAGCAACAGCAGCAGCAAGTCGTGCAATGGTCAATACTTGTTATGGAATCTATCAACAACAAACAAAAGCTGTAAATACTTCTGAAATGTAGATTAAGTCATGTGTCGTGACAATTGTCTCTTTCTACACGCTATATCTTGATAGAAAAAGATGCGATCACTTAATAGAATGTTTGTGCTATGAGGATTGGGACGAAAAATAAAGCGGAAGAATGCACTCATTCACCTTTTTGAAAAGTAAAGAAAAAAGTTGTTTTCTACTACTTCTTCCCATATACTACCAATGATAACGATCCCACAGCAGCAGCTTTTCTGTGTCTATGTGTTTTTTCCTTTTCTTCGTGCTTATTTTTTAGATATTCACCCACTCAGCTTGTGGCTTGCAGCAAGAAGGAGAGAGAGAGAGCAGAAATGGAGAACTAGACCTTTTGTGTGTAAAACGATTCCGGTCAACAGCACCTCAGATGAGAACAAGAGACTTGAGAAACACTTCTTTCAAAATGAACATACCTAGGTACACACACGTACATCCCTCCCTAACTCCATTGTACAGCTATAATATAATATGCTATGCTTTTTTTACTATGATCTTTAAAGAAATAGTACAAGAGAAAAACATCAATAACAAAACGAAACAATGCCTGGGTGAGAACAAGAGACTCCCACAGTGGGACACATACTTTCCCACACAACATGTAATATTCAAACCGAAATATTCTCGACTAGGACATGACATGAGCGTAGGTACACATGTACCACCACCACATCAACGCTACCACCAACCACCATCATCATTTTACTTCTTCTTCTTCCTCTTTCTTTCTAGCTTGACGCTTCTTTCAATTCGCAACAACGACAACGAAAGAAAAGGTCATTTGTTTAATACACTTTCATATGACAGGAGACCACTTTCAGCACACAAAGTTCACTCCAACAAACAACTTAACTAATAGAGTACAGCAGTAGTGTGTGTAGATATGTACATAACCTACTGGTATATACGTTTTTTTTGTATGAAGTACGCAATTTTTTCTACTTCTTCCTCTCAGGGACCCTCCACACCCATTAAGTCATCAACAGCAGGAACAATGTTTTTAAGTCAGCGAGAATTAATGTATCATTACTTATTATTATTATTTTGTCTGTGATGACGGCTATTTGAAAATGCAAGGCTTTTTATGCTCGTCATTGTGCTCCTTTACAAGCAAAAAGAAACGTGATGAAAACAAGAATTACCAGTTGTTAGTCACAGAAGACGCAGGAGCAGCAGCAGCAGCAGAATAATATACCTATTCCTTTGCCATCAGTCACAAACTGGTACATTACTGTGTAAGAATATAGCAACATATTTAAACTACTTAGAGAAGAGGTAATAATACTATGTTAATGCTCAATAATTATAATAAAAATTTACTCCTTCTATAACCATTATTACATGTTTGTATAAAAGGTAAAAGTCGCGTTTGTATAATTTTTTTCCTGGGTCGATGTGGTATGTAGTTGTATTCAACTACTAGTAGTGGTCATAAAAGTATGCAGTTGTAAATGAATTAAGCATCAATCTCATTATGTTTTTGCTCATTGAACGGTGATGATGACGATAGTCAACAAGAAAAAAACAAACAAATGATACTGCAATTTTTCTCTTCATCTTTTTACAAAAAGTTGAAAAGTTGCTGTCTCATAAAAGGTATCTAATGAGGGAGGGCTGGTGGTGGTAGAGGTAGTTTTTAGATTGCACATATTTGCCTTTAAAGGTAATAAAGCATATTACATTTTTCCACAAAATTGGTTGTTGTTGTTGTTGTGCAGTTGTGATTATTATTAATGCACAAAAAAATCCATTCATTTTTACAATGTGTATTTTTATAATAATTTAGAAAAATGTTTCTGCTACTTTTCTTAGGTAGACCACCACAATGTAGTGGTGCAATCTTATATTATGCATTATTACGGAGTATTCATTACAAAGAGGAGTTTTGCTTCAAAGAATATTTCCGTAATTGCTGTGATTCATCTGGTAGTTTGCTAAATGACATTGGAGATATTGTTATTTTTTTGGCATATCCCGTTGTTTATGATAATTTTTGGTAATACTCACCAGATAATAGCAAGTGAAATGGTCAGCATCATAATTCAAAATTACGGTGCAGTGCTTGAAAGCAATATCATCGTGCTGGTTTATATTTCATATTATTTTTACGAGCTATATTCAGTTGTTTCGAGTGCCAGTACAGCACCAAAAAGGTAAACTTTTAACGGAGAAACGTGTACATGTTCACATAAAGATAATGAATTATAATTTTAGTGCTGTAATATGATGATAAAAACGGTGATAGCAATCGGTTGTAGTGTGGTAAAGTAAGGACATGATAAGAGGATGATCATCAAGTCAAGGAGTTTGAGTTTTTTCTAACGCAATCTTGTAAAACTTGACTAGTTTTTTGAAAAGCTCACATCAGGTATCTTGCTGTGAAACCATAGCCAATTGTGGTATTTATGATATGTACAGCGATAATAACGATGAAGAAAAGGAGAGAGATATTACTTTATTTACTAAAAATTGCCAAATTGCACCCATTGTTTGAGATACCACAATACCCTGAAATGAACAATGCAACAAACCAGACGGGATAAAAAGAAGATGGTATCCGGCCGAATTTTTTTTTGTACGGGACACATCATGTTTTCTCTTTTGGTGGTGTGATGTGCTTAGTATTTTGAATTTTTACCGTAAAATTCAACCTCATTCAAACGTTTTTACTTCATTTTACCTCTTATAGCAATAAATTACGTTAAAGTTACTACAAGTTGGATTTTGAAAGCTTTATGTTTGATGTTGACGATTGTTGCTGGTGAGCTCATTACAAGCTTAATTCGTGAGGCGAGTCCTCCTGCTTGAATAGTAATGAATGTCTGAAGCAAGTGGTGCTCTTAAAACATTGTAAAATACATGATGAATGACTATGGCTACTTTCTTCATCCCAAGACACATTAATAGATATTAACACAAGTTTCCTTGTATTATCTGAAGGATTTATACTGGCAAAAGAAGATAAATAAATTTTATCTTTGGATTTCACTTATATAGTTCAGTCCAAGAACTAAAAACTCTTCTTCTTCTTCTTCTTCTCTCTCTGTCTCTCAAGTCAACTGCAGATGATAATGATGCTCGTTGAGAACTTTACAATGCCAAAAATACACACATTACTGCCGCACTGCTAGCTCAAGTACATAAATGTGAGAGAGTGCAAGTAGTATCTCTTCATGTCAAGTGCACAAAAGAATGTGGTGGTGTAATGGAAAAGTAACGAGGAAGCTCATCTATCAAGGAAAATGCAAGGATGGGCCACGTCAGAATCCATAACAATTCTCATCATATCATCTTCATATTTTCTCTTCGTTATGCAAGTAAGTATTTCCTTCCATAAAGTAATGTCCGTGGCAGCACTTTTTAGTAAGTGGCAGAGTGTAATGATATATGCTGCATACAAATCATTTATATTTTGTACATAGGTATACGTATCAGAAACCAAAACAATATCATTGAGCATTATTTCAACCTTGGTCAGGACAACGAAATGAGAAGAGACGAGAAGAATTTTTGATGATGATGATGAGATGATGTGATACACCAACAATGCAAAGCGTATACTCATGCTTCCAAATTGCCCAAAGCTATCCTGTTATTTGAGATGTGTTCCTTTCAAATGATGAAGTACAGTGTTTTGATATACAGGATTGAGAAGTGCCTCAGATTTCAAATGATGTAATTTCTGTATTGATGAGACGTAAAGGGCTGTTGTTAAGCTTATATTATTTCATATATTATTTAGGTATAAGTATTTTGTATCATCATCTGTCAGTTCCCTTGCTCTGCATTGTTGTCCAATGCACCTGCCTGTATATGCAAGCTTTACGCTGAAAATATAAAATATCAAATTTAAGCGTGTTTTCCTTTTGAAATTATCGCAGTGCTGCAAGTGCACACTTGATTATGATAAATCATCTAATTTCTTTGATTGCCTTTTTTATGACAGAACTGAACTGAGAGATCGTGCACCTGTTTTCAAGCCGTGAAGGATTTAGCATGCTTACATATCAATATCTACTTGCTCGGTCATGAGTCTTTTTATTGTATTTTATTTGGTTCTTCACGAACTGAAGGCGTAAATGTATTTCTACTTTGTAACTTTCATACTCTTCTTTCGTATAATATCCTATTGTGTTAATTTCCTCTCTGATTAGCTGAAGAACAACCAGTCAGACAATCATATCTATCGGTAACTAACAACGGCCATCATCAAAATTCACATAAGTGCATGCCATAACTCACTCAAGTCAAGTCGAAACACTGACAATGGAATAAAAAAAAATACAAAAGTGTGGTGTTTGATATAATGAAATAATAGTTTGATTTTCTTTCTCAGAGTGTATCTATTTAAGCGTAACGCTTTTACTTTGCAATACTTAGGGAGTATTGTTTACTAGAAGATTAAAATCAAAAGGATTGTGAGTGATACTGTTGTTGTGTAGCAAGTGCATTGATATACGGTAAAAAAAAGAGTGATTCCTTACAGGACGAATGTACATTATTAGTACCCATTATTACACTGCAAATAAATATTTTAAATATCATATTTAGATAGTTATTACAATTTTTATAACTCTCTGTACTTATTATATGCACTTTTTATTTAATTGTGACCGTATGCGTGTAAATATTATTACGATTTTCTTTGTATAAACTGATTTTATGGTTTATCAAGTCATTGCCGCAATAGCTGACAATGAGTGAGTTATCATTCATGCTTACCAATCAGGTCTACAAGAAATTTGATGCATAATATATACACCACAAAAGAGTAAGCTACTAAGGTATAAAGAGATACCGCATTTTGATGAGTGAATTATGCATTGCAATTGAACAGCAGACAAGTCTTTTACTCATCAGGTTTACACTAGTAACGGCAAAACAACTCGTTACGACGTCGGTGTGACCTGAGTGGACATTGTTATTGCATACATCACACCAAACTTTCTTTGTCAAAACATTGTTCAAATGAGAGAAACTGCTCGTAAATTAGAAGTACTTGCCTACATTTAGTAGAGTGTCGAACTGTAGACTACATACAGTCGTTCATATTAAAAGTGGTACAACAATATGCATAAATATTTAATTGAGTTCAGATGTCACATAATACAAACAGTTACAATAACAATATAGGTATGTATTTCATGTTGTAAAAAATGTATCTTTAATGACGATGAACGTGTTTACGTTGTCTCATGTTTTTTTTCAACTTTCCAACTTTACGCACAAATTTTAAGTTGAATGAGCGTATGGTATACATTACCCTGACTCAATTAGCATTTCTTCTTTAGGCAAGCAGGCAAATAAAGTCGCATATTTTACAGAAAGTCAGTGTCGACCTCGTGTGAAACTCAACATAACACAACGACGGTGCTGCTGCAACCTACCTCAAAAAGATTCAACTTGTATCATTAATCAAAATTAAATAGTAAATTCTTAACCGCAATCCCCATCACATTCATCAATTCAAAAAATGCACTCTAATGAATTAATAGCATATTATCCTCGTAGCAAGAAAGTAACACAACAAGTCCTTCTTTTAAAAAGATTCAGAGTAGTTTTCAAAGAATCCACCATCATCAACCGTATTCCCAAAAAAGTAACTCACAGGTGTGTACTTACTGGCTACTAAAACATGTCCTATGAGGATGATGTGCAAATAAACGTCCTTTTTTCCTTTCATGTTCATTGCGAAGTCATGTGAAACTATCTACTACCTAAATAATCATTAAAAATGCATGCTTCGCTAGACACCATTATATATCGTGTTTCCTTGAGTGTAAGCATAATATGTATAAGATGCATAATATTTATACATGAAAACACCACACGTTAGTTCCTTATAAATAACTAGGTATGTACATTCAGCAACCTACCTACAATATTAACAATAATAATATTATCCTATGAGATTGTACATGCATAATTTCAAAACGTAAGCGAGAAAAAAGTCAAAGTACACAAATCTTATTATGTCCTCAGTCGCAACAAAGTTTTGAAAGAAGACTGATGATAATAATGAGTTGATTCTATGAATTATGGTACACAGAGAAACTCTAGGAAATGTAAGTTTCATCCTCCGCATCCTCTCTGCTTGAATTTTAATCAAGCTTAGTTTGTAATACTATGAACCGCTTATAATATTCGATATTAAACTTATACTTTTGTATGAAAAAATACATTCATATCTAGCGCAATCTCCCTTAATTATTTTTTTATTTGGAGTACACTGATAAGTAAACCAAATGTTAAGGAAAAGAAAACTAACTGTGACTAAGTATTCACGAAATCAATTCAAAACATAGTATTAAATTACATCAACACGGATACACGCATGCACATTTTTAATAATCATTAGTAATCATAATTGACATCCTGTGATAAATATCCTTTGTGTCTTAATCAAGGTTCCTTTCTCATTTCGAGGATAACGTGTACAAATTCCATCCTTCCAATTTCGGGAATACACGTAAATTGAACGTGGTCTACATCCGTTTTAATGTTTTAAAGACACTTCAGTTTTCCTTTTTCAACCAGGTTTACAAAATCAATATTGTGCCGTGTCCTGTGTCCTCAGTCCTCCCTCACTGTAACTTGACAGTGTAACGACGAAAGTAAAATTAACCGACATAGAAGTGACTACAGTAGTTACATGAAGTTATCGAACTTAACAGGATACATATTGCCACACTGTGCGTGCGCTGTGAGTTAGCAAATAGTGAAAACCAAAAGTTTTAATTAAATTAAGTATAAAAAATCCTCATTCAAGCATGAGAGTGCCGTTTCAAACAGCGAGGGAATTAATGCCACAAGTTAAACTTTTTCATAGAGCAATGTGGTAAACTATTCAGAAAAAAGCCGAAAATCCCACGCTATATCTGTTTTAATAATACAAGTTACTTTAAAAGGGCTCTCTCGTTTTATCTAGCACTTCCCTCAAAACTCAAAATGGAAACAAAAAGAGCTTCCTATTTATTATTCAACCACGTAAAAAATATTTTCCTGTAGGCCCTTCCGTATAAACGGAGGTTTGCCATGCCTCACGGTGTAATATTGTAGTGGTTCGTTGTTGGAGGAGAAGGATGATGATACAAAGAGTACAAACACACATAGTTATATCATAGAGCATGATCATCGTCGTCTTAAGCAAGAATCAAACAAGATGAATATAATATAGAGGGTTCAGAATAAAGAGTGAGAGAGAATCACAGTTTTTTTATACTTTTTGCTTAATACACTCATCTCCTTTGCCTTTTGAAACAAACGAGGATCGTGAATACACACGGCATTCCTTTCTTTTTCGCCTTCCACTAAAATTCAATTTACATTTTAATGACTTTACTTTCCTTTAACCCCGTGATAATTTCGTGTCATAATAATTTTACGACTTGCGCTTCTTAATGGTTTTATAGATACGTCCTAGACAAAAAGGAGGAATAAATGAAATGCAATCATTCTGTTCTGTCTAGAAACAATCCCTTTCATTCATATTCCTTTTGAGTAGCAGCAGCAAACAAAAAGGTGGCAATACTGACAATAATGATGACGATGATGGTGGTGGGGAGGCTGTGATGATAAAAGAGCAAAGCGGAGGTAGTGATCGTGCATGAATTTCAATGGAAATGACAAAACTTTCTAACTTGTTCCTGCTACCTCATTTTTTTCATTTTTAGTTTTAATACACTTTTATTTTTTGAGTGCACTTTAGTATTTAAAATGTTTGGACGCCCACAAAAATCAAATTATACAGCGAAAGCTTTACATTTTTTCTATTTATTTTTCTACACAACAAATTACGTAGCAAATAGAGCACATTCTTGGAGTGTGCAGCTTAGCTTGAAAGTAATCAGATCTTCTAAGTACACAACAACTTTGACTTTGCCAATATACATTGACAGTTATACCATTCACAATTGTGGTATGTTCACTGAAAATCTCAGCAAAGTAAATACTATTTGTTTACTTTTAATGGCTTATCTACATATATCAAGTTGACGCAGCGCTGTGCAATCGTCCACACATTTCAAAACGTCGTTTCAGATAAGCTGGTTTGTTGATGACATGTAAAATGCCTTTGTCACAGCCATAAACAGTGTTTGCAGGTTTGGTTATCTTCATAGAAAATTAACAAAATGACTACCTAATCAATTCAACGCAAACAATTTTATCGTGTATTTTAACCTGAATTGATTAGCTTCTGTTTGACGTGCAGAAAGTGAAGAAATGTACCGGCAACGTGACTACCTGTATTTTTTTCTGATGGTTATTACTGATGATTCAGGAAGAGTGTACATAACTAAAATATTATATTCTTTTTTGCAGTTTTGTAACCATAATTTTACAACTTTATGCAACTCATTCGTTTATTACTCATCACTCACTCATGGTAAAGCACACGCATAATTGTATAGTTATAATAAATGTGGGTAAAAGTGATGCATAAATGGCACTTACGTATATAAAAATGTCTATCCAAACAATTCCTTACATTCACAATTAATAGTTTTTCATTGAGTATTTTTTTAAAATAAGAGTAAGACACAATATTATCACCAACTCACACAAGCAAGCATTTAAAACTATTACACATTATTTAGATGCGGTCAATTACAAAGTTGCGCAATTCAGGTTGCAATTATTGAAATTATGATGAGCACAATATTTGTCTATGAAACTGCTAAACTTTCAAATAGCTTGGTTTACATTAGTTTATTTGTATTTGTAAGAAATCACAAAACAGTTAGCTGAAAGCCACATAATTACTGCAATCCAAATTATTGACTCACTTCACCTTAAATGAGCATTTTGCATATATTACTATCGGTAATTTGCAATTTGTTTTTCTACTTTAACATGTTGTTATCAAAACAGACACAAATCACTCGTCATAAATGGCACCTTTGTAACCTATCGTGTATGGCAGTCCTCAAATCGTATCACTTTTAACAAAAGTTATTTTTTTTCCTAAACTGTCAATATTATTTTTTTACTAAAAATCATCTAATAAAAATTTAATCTACAAATAATTAGTAACTAGTATGCAGTCCGAAATTTTCAACAATAATGAATGCATTATTATCATTATAAAGATTTTATTTAGAAAGGAGATAAACCAATCACCACCGGCACTTTTTTAAACCTTTGTTTACCGTTTACTTCAGATTGTTAATAATTATCACAACATTTTCAACACCTAAAATTATTACATTTGCAGCAGTATCCGTTTGATAAATACATGTGCGTGTTTATGTATTTCATTTGTTCACGACAAGAAAGAATGCATACCCTGATAGTCTTCAGTTATGATTTTTAAGATGTAAACATTTCTTCAACCATTGGAGGAGGATGATATTTTTTTACTCATAATTGAAATGCAGGTATATTGTTTGTTTAAAAATACTAATAGTATCCGCGAATCAAAATTCATATATGGTTGCAAATCGCATTTCTTTCGAAATGATAAGACACCAAGAAATGAGTAGTGCGGAAAGCAGTGCCGTAAATTAACCAAAATTTTCCACTTTTATACACAAGTACGGCTCCATTTTTTTGCGTTTTCACACCACTGCGGTTGTGGGGGAAATCACTTGAGAAGACCTTTACACTGGAAAGGTTCCAAAGGAGAACAATCACAGATCACTAAAAGTCCCTCCTCACCCAACAAGCTATGTTATTATGATGTATTCTTTGCGCTACTACTGATCTACCTACTTGTATCTCTTTTATCTAACATTTTGAGATAATGAACAAAAAAAATTCCTTACGTTTACTACTACCACTAGTTTTATTGTAGATTTCAGTTTCTACATAGTTGCTTGCCTGTGACTGACTACTACAACAATTTTACACTGATCTTGGGACTGGTAACAAACAAGAGAAGAGGCGATACATGTAGCAAAAGATGAGTTGTTTTTTTTGCCTTGCAGCAACAGCTTTATACATTTTTATCCACATTAAACATCGTCACATTTACGTGCATTGTATCATTTACGACAGTACAATAAGTAAATGCTCGTTCTTTTCTCAAGAGAGAATGCAAAGATTTCATTGTTGTTAGTAATATAATGGGGAAGTTACCCTTAGAAAAAAATAAATGAAAAAAAATCTACGGTCACAATGTATGTATGAACGTATTCATACACATTTTCAAGCACACATGCACTTTCCTTTATACCTGTCTTTTATTGCAGAGCTAAATGGAAGCAGGCTTTGAAAAAACAGGTAGAAAATGAATTTTCAAATAGGATGAATCTCCGCATTGCACTGCTTTACACTACTCGCCATGTACGTATTTACCGACTGCTTATAACATTTATAGGTACAAATGGTACAAAATCAACTTTTGCTTAATGTTGTTTATATGCATGCACATGTACTCTCCGAACTAAGCTCCACACTTACAAATGTGTGCCCTGTGGCTATAAAGTTGAGAAGATGAGTACCTGTGCACAAACAAAGTGTACAAAAAATACTCACTATTCCTGTAATGGTTGATGGCAAAGCCAGGTTATGTCCAACAAACAAAGTCTGTAAGAGTCACACTAAAACAGAATACGGATTGTTTTTTTTTCTTCAGTGTTACCTGCCGCTACTGCTGGTACATGGTACATGCATTTTATTAAACGAAAGTAGGTATTTCACATGTGCATACATGGTCCGTCCATAAATACGGCTTTATTATATTGGTTTGTTTGCGGTATTGGATGGCTACTCTGTAGAAAATGCTGTACAATTCTTTTGTAAGGTTTTTTCAAGTGGAAAAAAATGTACGAAGCTTCTTAGCTCTTTAGTATGGCTCTTTGGATTCTTTTCAATGCTGCTTGGTTTAGCTCAGTTCTAGTAGCTTTAACTTTACTAGATTTTTGTATTTGAATCTATTATCATGATGAGATGGATTGAAATACAAACGGGCTTGGTTGCCTGCATTAATAGTAAAAGTTAGCTGGAACGGGAGTGCGTTCAAGCTTACTTTTATTCTCAAAAGGCCAGCTAGGTATGAGAAAAGTGGGATTCTGAGAGGGAGAATAATAATATTATTTTCAAGTATTTGATGTGCTACCTGTTACCACTTACCAGTAATGGTAAAACCTAACTTGATGCTTGTTTTGCTTCTTTATCCAAAAAAAAGAAGTGTGGGTAAGAACGTTTTGATGCAGCTTCGTATGGGTTTGTTTACCATGTTCCATGATGAAAATACTATGCAAAGCTGCTGTGTATTCTGCAGTAGAATGAGCTAATAATTATCCATGAGTTTTTTTGTCTCTCCTTTTTTTGTTTTCGTCGTAAGTTCCAACAGTAGTAGGTTTAATTACAAAATGTGGAATCAAAAGAAAAGACTATCAGCATACTGTGTAAACTCATACTACTTTTGCTATCAAACCGTTGCGTAATCAATGTTCATTTTTTTGCACATTTGCCCCTACTCCTACTAATAGCTGAGCGTGAGTACAATGAATTTGTAATCATGGAATGTTGTCGTCGTCTCACTCTGTTAATTTCTTGCTACTTTTACTACTAAAATGAGCAAATTTACAGAGTGGGCCGGATTTACAAAGATTTCAGACAATTTTTACCCAGAAGAAATCAATATTAGACCACCATTTGAAACCATGTGTTCCTACTTTATAAATGATCTGCACTTTTAGATCAAAAAGTATTTTGAACAATAACAATGATGACCTTCTGTTGGATACTCCCATGAATTATTTAACATGCATTGTTTGATTAGATTACATAAAAGGAAGCTTTATAAGGAATATTGATGAATTTATGGCAATGCCGTTTGTGATTTGTAAATTGTCTTTAACAATGTGAGTGATAAGCGAAAAAGACGCTCGTTTATAGCTGGTTGGGAACTTGGTCATGTTTCATAATAATAACTTTATATGCAATGATAAAAAACAATTTTGTTTTCTGAAATGTAAATCTTGTCCGGAGAAGTTGCAATTTCATAAGCATTCGAACTTGCCTGCCTTTTCAAGGAGATATCAATCATGGCAATGGCTTAACGCATTTTAGATGCTATGCACGCTGTAAACATCCTTTGACTTTACACAAAGACAGCATTGCCTTTTTTAGTTTACCAAACGTTAAAGGAGATGAGATGAGGGATTGGATACTGAAATGAGATTTGTACTGAGAACAGTATTACAGGGAATTGGCTCTTTGCTGTTCACTCAACTGGTTGGGATTCTAGTAGTATAAATATCTTATTTAATACTTGGCTCATAAAAGAAAGAAAAAAAAATCGTATTTGATGCTTGAGCTGGAGAACGGGAGGGTTGCTCAACACTGACTTTCAATAGCCAGTGATTGTCTCAGCATAACTTTTTACTTTGTCATGAGTAGAGCAATGCACCACACAATGATGATTGCAAATGACCACCCCCATGAGCAGGTAAAATTCCACCTGCTCCCCTTACATCATAAAAGACTTTTTTTTATAATCCTGCTCGTTCCAAGTCTACTTTATTCCATTCTGGCTTTAGGTAGTAGTGGTACATTCAATTCAACAAGCAGCCCTTATTTTAAAATAGTGCTGGGGACATACGGTTCCAATGCGGTTAAGAATAAATCTTTCTACTCACTTTGTTTGGTTCCAGGTGGAACTTAATCTTTGATCTTACAGAAAATTAGATTTTTTTTCTTTGTTAGTTTCAAATGTTTTTCTTGGTTTGTTTGTTCCCTAATAGAGTATTATAGGTATATTTAATTTTGCATTTTGTCATGAATTTTTATTTATTTCGAGATGAGTTGGGAACCGTAAAATTACATGACAGTGTGCAGGGATAAATACTACCTACCTATTACCATTCAGGATATTCAGCAACCCTTACGCGAGTTACCCCTATGCATGGGTATCATGTTTGTTTATACCTATACCAAATTTCCACCAACCTCATCAGCATCAGATTAATGAAATATACATGTACATTACGTGTGAGAAGATGTGTGTCTACACACATGTTTTTACGTCTTTTCCGTGAAACAGGTTATTAAGTGTACTCTATCATTTTGTTCAAGTTGGTAAACCTTGCACACATATATTAACCTAGAAGCTTCTTCTCACAGAATAGAGAATGATCATATAGTAGTTATACTTTACCGAGAGGTGTGTTATCATCACGGCAAGATTTGATGGAACATTAACTCGAGCCAACTTTTTTGTTGTGGAGACTCCTTGTACCCTTGATTATCACAAGGGAAGAAATAATATACATAAAAAATATGGGCTTATGAACAAACGCTTTATATACGATATTATACAAAGCGAGTATAAATCTTTTCACGAGCAAAATTACAAAAGAACCATTTGAACTCAAAGATACACACGGAGGGAGACCAAGTCGAAATGAAAGTGGCAGGCGAGTGAGTGCGTATATAAGATAAACAATGGAACAAGAGATAAGCAATAAAAACAAGGTAGTAAAATAAATATTCTGGAATGTGATATCGTGTATCGGCACATAGCGTTTCGAAACAAAAAAACCTTGAAAGAACTCTTCAAGATTTTATTTACTCATTAAGTAATGAATTAGCATTTAGCGTGGCATGACCATCAAACTTGAGCCAAGCTTGTGCTGCCATTTAGCATACCAACATATTAATTCAGTAAAAACCGTACGATCTTAAATAATGCTTAGCAGACCACAGCGTGCCATGTGCATGTAAAAATAGAAAAATCCAAAACACATACCTACTTACAAGTAGTGAAATCCCGAGACGACTGTTATTTTTTCGGAATTGTAACAAAACATTGAAGAGTATTATTATTTATATCTCGCCAATTTTTAATTTCAAATTACAGTGTTTTTTTTATCTTCTTTTGTCTATCGAAATAATAGAGTTATAAAATATAATATAATATTGCTGTTTTTAATGGTTTTTAATCCACTGTAATTGTTAAAGTGCACTAAATTTGCAATTTAAATTGAAATCAGCCAAGCAGGAAAACTTTTATAATCCATTTATTATGCATGCTTCCTTCTAAAAAAACTGAAGCCATTTCCAGTTTTTGTTAAATGTAAAACTTTTCCAGCCAGGAAATGAAAAGATTTTATGACATGATCTTATTCTATTATATCAATGTTCTATATACTTTAGAGATGAAAAATATAGGTAAAAAGTGTAAGTTGTGGTATGATTATGGCAAAAATATATGGTATTAGAACGCATGCATCAGAGAGCCCGACTGGTTGCATGGTACACTGATTTCCATTTCTTTGGAAAGACGCTGAATGAGCATACCTAAAAAAAATCTACAAAGTAGTAGAAAGGAAAAACGAGAGAGAAGGAAAGAGAAGAGTTTGGTAAAAAGTGCGACGCCGGTAGGACGAGCTGCAACCAGAGCAGAACCGACTACTGCTATTCGATCTATGATCCAACTAGTCAACTCAACCCGTTCCTCTAGTTTCTACTTTCCATTTTTCAGCTAGACTTGTACTGCACTCATGCAACCAGTCGATGAACTGCGGAGTGCGGATCCACACTCAATTCATTCACACAGTTACGCAACATAGCACACACCACGACACCACCACCAGTTGGATGCTTTGAATACTGACTTGAGTGAGTGGAGTATGAGAGCGACTGTATGCAATTATTTATTTTGGAAAAAGTATCATGGATATTATTATTATTTCTGCCTTATTCCACAATAACAATAATATCCTTTTACTTTTAGATGTAGAAGGATTTACCAAGTCAAAATGAAATGAAAGACGTTTTGTCATGTTGAGAGAATGCGGGTCAACAGAGAAAGAAGGGGAATTTGTGCTTGCTTTTACTTGAATCTCTTTGGCGTTTTCTACACAAGCCTGAAGAAAAGGGATAAGATGAAAACTTGCTGGAATAGAATAAACTCATAATAGTACGGATGCCCTGTGGTTTCCTTTTTTTATTCTCAGCCTTTTATCTTCAATCGTCCTCGTCATGATGATGGCCCTTCTACTTTCTTGGACTTGTTTAAAAGAAATGGAGAAGGACTAGAGCGAATATAGAATGCTTTGAAAATTCAAAAAAAAAAAAAAACTCAATTTTATCGGAATGGGCCATTGGCTCAATTTCTCTGTCATTTTACAGGCATTTTGATGAGAGTTCTTTCACTAACTATAAAATCTACTTGGATATTCATTGTGACGATTTTGTCTCAAAACGAAATACAATTTGAGTGATAATGGTTGTTGTATTTTATTGTTTCCAAGTTCATGTAATATAGTTTTATATCTTTGTTGGAAAACAATGGGGAGGAAGCAGGATATGCTTTAGTCTTCCTCTCTCCTCTATTTCAATTATACCCAAAGATTGTGCGAAAAACTGAAATAAAAGAGCCGTTTTCAATCGACAAAATATAACAATGACTACATGGGTCTGATTCAAAAATTGCTCATATTAGATGATATGATTCGCAATATACATACATATTAATTTTACCCCGATGCTATCTTTCCATCGAATATTGCACATCTTTCTGGTATTGGCTGTTGGGTTCCTAGGTATGTAGGTAGGTAGAATTTTTAAAACAAACTTTCGCTTGCTTGTTTCATCTATTTTCCTGTAACATTTGCTCGGGTTCTTTCTCTTCTTTTTCATACCTCTTCTCTGTCCTCGGCTCTCTTTTCAAATAGCAAGCTAAACCAAAGCCAATTGAATGGGAGATAACAAAATAAGCCATTTTTCTCAACACAATAAACGTAGCAATTCATCTAAAACATACTTTCAATAAGATTTGATTAAGATGTTCAAGAGGCAAAAGTAATACTGTCTTTCTTGAGGCAGAAATCGATATTTTTGGTCTTGAAGAGCACACTCCTCTCTATCGCGTTCAGCAGACAAAACTCTCTCTCTTATAGTACGTACCACCATTAGAGACACACACATGGATCAAATATAAGTCAGTAAGGAGTTGTGTGAAAGCGTGTAGCATTCTACTAGGCATCCCCACCGAATGTACTTGTGTATATGAAAACACAATATTTACTTTGCTAGACGCGAATTTAGAATCGACATACATTTTTCGTATGTGGTACTATTTTTAGAAAGCGAAGAAGACCAATAGGGAAAACCAAGAACAAAATGTACATCATGGATAAAACTAGCGTATAAATATTGTTGTTTTCGTACTACCTCCCCGTATTGGTGCGTTACACAGGAAGGAAATAGCTAGACAAACATTAAAAAATAAAAATCCATTTGCTGGAAGAAAAGAATTTTCCAACAATCCAATTTTTTATCCGCTGTAATACAGCTGACAAGTGCTCGTTTTTGCTGAAGACATTTTCTCTCAATATATAATATAGAAGAGAAAAAACAACATAAGGGAGGAACACACGCCGCCATCAACAACAACAACAACAACCAAACATCCACACAGCAAACACCAAAATCCGCTTTCACAATCAATTCATGTTACTTTTCCCAATGGCTTTCATGATGCTTTTCCGCTCTTGTACGTTATAAAGTTTAGACTAAAATCCTGAAAAATTCTCTTTTTAGCGGTAGCAGCAGCGAGATTCCCTTTCCTTAGCCTATTTTCTTAAAGCATGCACTGAATTCAAAACGAGCAAATATTAAAAACACTCGTAAAATGCTAGAGTTTTTGTTTTTTTACTTACCGTTTCGCGTACTTGACACAGAGCTACTTGAAGAAGACATGATCAAAATAGTAATGAAAATCGGTCAATGTTAATAACTGAGCTGAGCAAAAGGGTAAACCTTTGCTCGGATTTTCCTTGCCGAGAAGATAAGTTGGCAAGTTTTATAACAAAAATTTCTTAATTTTTTCGGATTTGTAATCTCGACAGAGCCTTGGTTTAGTCCACAAAATTTTAAAGTAGAATAGTTTAGCAGGTGGATAGTTAATTGAATTTTTACCACCCTCAAATATTTTCAGAACTATAAAGTTTGGCTTATATATTTGGGTACTACTTTACAACTACTGCTTCAGAATTTGATTTGAATCATTGAAAAGTAAAAACTTTTAAACTACTTGTAGGTAGTGTCGTTCCTCTATTGTTTAGAGTTTTGCTTCTCATCTTTTTTGTCCTACTGTGTGATAACGACCCGCGAAACCTACACTGTAACTTTGAGCCCAGATTGTTATTTTGTAAACCAACTGACTGCGAATTTTGCATGCTTCAATTTAGACTGCTTTAATAACAAGATTAAACGATGAATAAAGCTGTTTCAACTGATAAAATGATTCCCTTCTATTATGTTTTATAAGCCATTCGAACATTCGTTTTACGGCAGTAGGAAATAATTACTGTCTTTCTTCAAAACGTGAAAAGTTATTCAAAGGAGATAAAAAGAAATTTTACTGTTATGACAAAAGGAATAAAATAAAAGATGAACATGGCATAGGAGAACTTTTAACTGCTTCTCTAAAGAATTTTTACGTTGAAGAACCATGAATTTGTATTCATTCAAATCAAATGAATAGGACAATCTTTGCGCATCTGCTTATATAATTAATGATCAATTTATAGCCTATTCTTTTCCTCTGTTGTTGTCACTCAGCTTAATGCAACGGTCGAAATGAAAATGAACCAATTATCTTTTTATGTATAGACACTATATAAGCGTTGCAATCAATGAATATTAATTAAGATCTCCAAATGAAATTTGGCAGTTAACTCACTTAACCGTAGTATATGCAAAACAGACGACAGGACAGAACAGTTACTTACTAATGTCAATTACCAGTTTGCATGGTACGCCTTTCATGGAAAGAACGTGCAAGATGGATACAGTGAATTATAAAAATTCCACTCCGAATCGGCCAACAAGTCAAACTCGAAATTTCTTCGTTTAATTATCTTTCTTGCTTTCTGTTTCCATTCGTATGTACTCTAATTTGTAGAATGCATAACATTTTTTATACTTTTGTATTTTCCAGCACAACTTCTTACTTTTCTATCTGGCGTCCTCTTTAATTTTCCGGCTAACAACAGCGCAACGGGGAAGGAAAAGGAATAATAAATTCTTCTTTCGCAAAATCGTAATTTCTTATACTTTCTTAAGTCGCCAATTAAAAGCGCTTTTACCGTCTGTGCCTCTACCCCTATCTCCCTCAAGTGTCCGTAAAGCATGTACATATCGCTGAGAAGATGTTGCTGCTGCAACTGCTACTCTTCCTATTCAATATA
>JAHZMZ010003244.1:0-27563 GCA_027743805.1 Lepidocyrtoides sp. E14 | reverse complement strand
CCTTGAACAGAAATACACTGGAAATGGCTCCACAAGAGACAAATCAGCATCGAATCTGGCACAGTACAATTATCGATCTTGAAAATTAATCTTCAGCAAAAGAATGTGTACACTATAAAGTAAATGATTTGATAAATAAGTTATAGGACATAATGAAATAAACCGTGTGTGTTGAAATTGAACCATTTACTTTTCACCCCATTCGAATATTCGTTATTATAACTCTGTCAGTGCACACTTCCATTAGATTTAGTTGCTTTTATTCAGTAGCAGCAACCGCAGTATCTAGCTATCAATAGTTTGATGAAATGAATTCCAGATATTCATAAGATTACCAGAATTTTAATGCAACTATCCATCACGTAATCACTTATGTGTTTGTGATATAAATTATACATTAAATTACACTTAACCGTATACGTATTTACACCAGCGGTATAAAATCGAGTTTCATATATTATCTCTAACTTGTGCAGTGATGCGTATGGTTTCATTATTATCCAAGTGATCATCATGATAGTCATTCCATGGAAAGATTTCTTACTCATTGTGAACTTTCTAGTAACAGCAAGTTTCTAAAGTAGGTATCTTCTTTCCTTTTATACAAGACATATTACCCTAATGATTTAAGATGAGTGAAAAAATACAAATTTTATCAGCGTGAGAAAAAAGTGATCTTTAAAAACGGCAAAATAAATAACATTAGTCGATACGTGTAGGTACTCAATCAACCGACCTCTACTAATAATTATCATACAAAAAGCGCTGTATGGGTGAATACATAGTTGGCTATTAATGCAGGTAGGATGCATCAACTGACTGAAATGGTATCAGCCTTACGTCCAGATGAAACAACAACTTTCAACATAATTTACGACAGTTCATCCACCCACACATTAATTAACTTCCATCTCTGGAAGGGTGAATAAAATTAACTTGAGGGAGAGTTTCCAAAACTGCTACATTTGTAAGCACGGTAATTAAATGGGTGCACCACATGCTCGTGCATACCTGCCAGATCATTAATGATGCGATGGGATGGATTATAAATGATTACTTACCTCTGCTCTGTTTTATGCCACTGATACTCCAACAAGCATTTGTATAAAGCTTAAACTGAAATACGAAACAAAACAAAGTTTCTATCATGCAGCAACATTTTGTTAGTCACGAGTCTTCTAGCAAAATATAAATGCAGACTTTGTGGAAGGCAAGAAAAATTGCCCATGCATATTCATTTTCGGTGAGCAGACAGGCAGCTCATGGAGAAATCAAGTTGCCACACTTTATCTTTTCCCTTTCACTTTGTCTTCGTCTCACTCACTGAACTGAACTACTACAACAATGTATGTGAAATGAATGCGATAAACAAACGAATTAAATAGGCAAAGTCTCTACTGGAGCTGTTATAAACTTACTTGTGTGAATTACAAATTGTGATGCAGTATGTAATGCAATGTGAATACCATACACGGGTATACCGGTGGGAATTTATTTACCTACATTATATATACACCCGTGGAAGTACATATTTTAAGCGTATGAGTCTGATTAAAACTCATTACACATCTTCAAATCCCCGAATCCCAAAAGTACAAGTCATTATATATACACCCGTGCGTGGAAGTACATATTTTAAGCGTATGAGTCTGATTAAAACTCATTACACATCTTCAAATCCCCGAATCCCAAAAGTACAAGTTTGATCATTTATTTAATTCATTTAACAGTAAATGTGAGAAGAATTGTTACAGATTCTTTAGATTAGAGTAAAAACATGCATAATCGAATAATGGGAATTTCTTGTAGCCCAAAACCGATACGCCACAATACTATTAATCAACCAGCTCTCGTTTTCTTTCACCAGCAGCGCACTATGTTGCTTTCCAGGACGTGGATTGATTGATTTGGGATATATTATGCGAATACGAAACCAGAAAGGATCACTTGACTAATGAGAGTGATATCAAATGTAAGGAGAAAATGAACAGTATGAATTCTTGTAGGGGTGTGCTGAAAAAATCAGAGGCGAAGCAGAAATTCGGGAACGTTTTTTGCACAATACTACTGCATAGTGTGTAATCAACTTCTATATTCGCAGACACCAACAACAATTTCCTAAAAGCTCACACGTGCGGAAATGTTTATAATTTGCTTCTTTCTTCCGCAGTGCCACAAGAGAGATTACAGTGAGCCTTTAAATTGACAACATTACCATGTAGTATTATAGCTGTTCCATTCCTTAATTTCATGCTGTAAGGGAGGATTCAACTTGTATCTTACATGTGCTGAAGGACAAATGACATTCATTCAATATATCATGAATGACAAACTAAAATAATATGCATTATAAATAATATCATGATATATGATAAATTATCATTGATAATTCATGAGAAAAAGTTATCACGTCAATTCATCTTTTTTTTTAAGGAAGATAATCTTTCATTTTTAATAATTGCTTTCATAAAGTAAAGTAGCACCATTTACAACAGCTAGCTGAAACTATTTTGTAAATACAAGGTACACTGCGACTAAAATAAACGACAGTTTAAGGGTGCGTCAGCCTCGCGAGTTAAATTTAAAATCCATATCCCAAAATACAATTGGATTCATTTAATACTTTACCGACATTAACAGCAGCAAGGATTAGTACAAAATTTTGAAACTTTTAGCAATTCTTAATTCTTTAACAATCCGATTCACCATCATTAACTTTTAGCAATTCTTTTTAGAGAAATTACACATCTATCTTTATGTAACGTATTCCTAGTAGGAATTTCCTACCCACATTGATTGCTTCAGCCAGATAAATATCTCTGCTAGATATCATTGACTAATAAATCCATTGCTTTTAAAACTTGGGAACAGACAGAGTATCTCTTGTAGTTTGATTTGTTTCTTAAACGTTTAGAGTTGCATCTTCACAAACTGGTTAAATTTAAGTAAACTGAAACAGCTTTATTGGTCGGCTTCGAATAAAAAATATGCCATTTGCACTTGTTACAATCATCGTGAAATTAAAGCTGAAAGTTTGAAGCTGTGTTTAAGATATAAATGCATGTTATTATTTACAGGATTTGCGATACAATTGATATTTTGTAGAAATTTTATATAAAATAATACCTATCCATTCATATCTTTCATTATCAGGCAATGCGGAAAATAATCAAAGGCACAATTTCGTATTTGATAAACGTCTTGCTTGACCACTGACTGATCTAATAATACTTACACTGTAAGTAACTGTAATACAAATAAGTTCCCCTTTATTAACATGAATACCAACTTTTGTTTACTCCAAAGTATCTAGCGTTGTGCTGCAGCTTGGTTGTGAATTTAGATGACAAACATAACATTATTTATATTTGTGTGACTGTGATCTTCTAAGATGTTCTCTGGTTGTCAGGATCTACTTCGTCGCTTGACATAACCGAATACAAGCGATGACACATTCATGGTATCATTTAGTTTGATTGAGCAATGTAATTTATGTTCAGACAGAACGTCATAACTGCGTCTGTTGCAATATTATGGAAATTTATAGGTTTAATTTGATAAGTACAGAAGAAAAAATCCGATCAAAATAGCTGCAACTAATAGCTTGTAAATTGGACGTAAACTGATTCTTCCACTCCTATTTAGCAGTCTAATTGGGACCTTTTTGCTTTTACAATAATCCACAACGTTACTCAAAAACCCATAAAACTCAGAAACTATCAGGTCGAAAGATGGAAATAGGATGGGTTCATCAAAACTTTTTCCCTGTTCATTTTGATAAAATTTGATGTATTTGTTATCACAACCAACGCAGAGAGGACGACCCGTGAATGCATCGGCAGCGCACCGTACCAAGCATGTCTAGAAAATATAACAAAGCAAATGACATTTAATGTGCAATACGGAAAGACAATTCATGTAATAGTCATTTAAATGGATATAGGGAAGCAACTAAAGATAATTACCGTGTTTAATTTGAGGAAGCAGTAGTCACACATAAGCTGGCCTTCAAGGTTCTTTATTCTCTGAAGGAAGACAAAATTCATGCTTTTCAATAACTTTTTAGCATCCTTGTCATTTGGAGGCTTCAATTGGGACGCTTTAAAAAATCTGGCTTCTTTCATGAAGAGTCCAATTTCCTTTGTAATTTCGTCCACAGCATAAACTGGCAATGGAACTGTTTTTTCTACTTGGCAATCGCAAGTAGGACATTTGGACTTTACAGCACCAATGAATTTTCTGGTTACACATTTTTGGCATACTAAGTGACCACAGGACAGGATAGCAGACTGTGAAAATCAAATTAGATTACACATCAAATTATTACAATGGCCTAGTAGTTAAATCATTTGCGGCCTAGTTTAAAAATATTCATTGGAAAATCAAACCCTACCTTTTTAATAGTGTGTTTACAAAAGGGACATTTCAAATAGGATTTCATCCGCTCAAGCACATCGCACATTTCAGAATAAAACTGCGTCACCTCTTCTTTATTAAATTCATACTGGCTAATAATACAGGTATACGTTTGGAGCCATTTACTGCGGTCGTATGCATTTCGCCTCATTTCCTCCAGAACGTTAGGGTCTGGATCGATATCCGGTGAGTTTGAAGGTGGATTGGCGTTAACTGTAGTCGGAGACATACTTATTTGTGTACTTTTAGCTTCTACTAAGCTTTATTTTCAAAAATAATATCTACCAGTTTCACTTTAAACCGGTAATTTGAGCAAACTTATCTGAAAACCATTAGCGAATTCAGCACAAACTATATTGTATATTATCACCAATACTAAGCTGTGAAGTATTTTGCAATAGACTATACGAAGATATTCTGAGCCGAGTCTTTTCAACTAATTTGTTGTGTCGATCACTTATCTTACTAACACAATGCTGATCCAGTCAACAATTACACACACAACATATTATATTTTATTTTAATAATGCAAATGCTGCAGAACATGAAAGGAAGCACCGTCGGCAAGGAGTATTTCATTCCCTCATCATGGAAGAGTCTTGCAAATTTTTTTAGTGCACCACAGAGTCAGCTAGAAGCTATAAGATGACGACGAGGGATTTTGTAGGATGTAGGAAGCACAAGGTCGAGGCACTTCAATTAGGAAATGATATATCCGACACATTTACTATTGCATCTAGTTAACACAACATTAAAAAATAAATGGCATTTTACATGACATTACATTTATAATTCAAGCTGTTTGTTTATGTATGAAAAGCTTACCACAAAGCATCTAGTACCACTGGTCATCCTCACATGGATAAAAATGTACATCACTCAGAAACATCTTGCAGGCAAAAAATCACACCCTTTGCCCTCGTTGAACCTTTGTTCTTGTTCCTAAACACCATTTGCATTTTTCCCGACCAGGGCACGGCAGTTGAAGTGAAAAAGTTAGTTTTCAAATCCGTCTATATTATGCAATACCATTTTCACTCTGTAAACAGATTCATACACGAAACTATGTACGCAGTTACAGGAATTATATAACATTACAACACTTTGAATGAAAACTTGTATTTCTTCGTCGACTTATCACTGCACTGACTACACAAGCAGACAAGGAGAGGAACTCGTCGTCACCGAAAGCAAGAAAAAGACGGGGCAATGACTTTTATCCCCTAAAAATTACTGAGGTGTGCAACAAGCAAGAAGACTTCATTTCATAATGGACCAGCTAAAAAACTAGTACCGTTTTGGATCGCGATGATGATCGTGCACATAGAAGTAGTAGTTTGGTTGGTTAGGTTGGTTTTCAATTCAGTATTATTTATTTATTATTTATCACTACACAATCATTCTTACCAATTCCCAACCAAAAAATCTACACAACAGAGAGATAAAATGATGTATTTACAGGTACAACAAAGCTACCAAATCACATTTTGCACAACACACAGCAGAGCAGACAGACTACATCATGATGATAATTAGATTTTGATGATATTGATAACAGAGCTAACCTACTAATAGAGAGCTAAGAACAAGGCATTTGGTTCGGTTAATTTTTCAGTTTCTTCATTTTTCTCCTCTCGTCTGACTGTGGCTAGGCCATCACGATGTTGCATGTTGCAGCCACTAATATGCTATCAAGATGATAATAATAACGATTCAGAGAAATAAAACATTATTCCGGTGGTATATTATGGTACTGGGGTATTATAATGGTAGTTGTGGTTTTATCCTATCACCTATTGTATCGCTGCTGCCGGGATTACTATGTTGGATAAATTTTGGGAGATGACATATCCATATGCCTAAGTAGAAAAAATTGCTACATATTCAGTTCTGAAATTCTGAAAGAACTCAAATAAGTAAGTTTATTTATGAGTATGAGTTATGTTTATGTGCAGCACAAATTTTACAAATACACCAGACAGATTCTTCTTTACTTGCTCTCTTTTCACACTTCATTCATATCATTTCTTCTACATAATATTTGTGTATATACCAGCTGTTTCCATCTTGTTGCACATTATGCACATATGATGTTGAGAATTCTGCAGAAAAAAGTAAGATGAAGGTGAGCGATGATGATGATAGTATGATTACTACTGTGCCACACAAGTAGGATAAATCACAAAAAACAAAGTTTCTCAGCATGCATGCGAATATTATGCGAAGTGAAGTAAAGTCTCATCTCATAATTTGCACTAATTTGCAAATAACTGGTTAGTGAGCGTGCAATGAATGAATTTTTTTATCATATGTGAATAAGTACCATGTATGAATTTAGTCGTGTAACTAGTCTAAATAATAAAAATGACCAAGACAATTTTATTTGGTGAGGAAGATGAATGCTATGCTAGCAGTGGTTGTATTGTATAGTCCACTCAATTTGTTCTCATCATGTGCAAATTGAAAATGCCTTTGATTCATCGGGATGCTGGGGCAATTTTTTGGGATTGTGCATACTGGTTTTAAAAGAAATTTTTGTAGTCGTGGCCTGATCAAAAAAGTATTTACCTATTGAGTACACTAATAACTATGTGTATTTGAGACTTGAGGTTTACGAGTCATAAGTTGCGATGTGATGTTGACTTCTGCTTAATGTATAGTCATAGTCATAGTAGGCGGTGCATGCATATTTTCAATGCAAAATTTTCAAACATAAATATGTTATACCCACCAGCAATATCACTACAACATGTATGTTTGATGTACAATTTGCCAAAAATTTTAACCATTAGTTTATTACAGTTCACTTCAATAAAACTAACAGGTATGCATTTTTGCATTTATTTAGTAGGGAAAATCATTATCAGTTTTACTTACTACTGCTGCATTTCATGCTATTTGACAAAATAATACCGTGCGTAAAATTTACACTGACTGTAAATACAGACATCATAGTAGTATCTTTGCAAACGTCATTTTCAAACAGTTATATAATATTTTGAATACTACTATTACCAAATCGAGGACCATGTGGTGGTGTTTGGCATTTGGCAAGCACATCGTACGAGGAAATGATAGGCATGCTAATTATGATAAGCTTTTTAATCAAATGATGAATGATACGCCACCGTATGCATTGTTTGTTTGTATTCATTATCACTAACTAAACAATAATTAGATGAAAGAAACGTGCTCAAAATTCATCAATTTTTATCCAAAACGAAAATATTGACGCTTTAGATGTCCTTTTCAGTGTTGAAGTTAGTTCTAATAGTTTCAGTGCTGAAGAAGAAGTAGAAATAAATAGAAGTAGGGAGACTAAAAATCTGTCCTCATTGAAAAATATTTACTCAGTGACCTTTTTAATTATAATTGTGACGAACGATTGATCTAATAGAACATGATATTTATCCATGCAATAGCAGTTGGAAGGAATAGCTGAATCCAATGAGCTTTGAAAAGTATGCATACACGGATGTAATTGGCAGTAAGTAATGTTATATGTCATCCATCATGCACTCCACACAACAGAATCAAATTGCGTCGTCCTCAGTCAGTCAGTCCAGTTCTTCATGGAGCTTACACCACACAAAGAGGTGCTATTTACTTGACAGTAGTCAATAATGTAATTTGAGATTTCACTTCAATAACAGCCACTGCATCAGTTATATGGGGAATGGGGAGAAGCAATCTAGTAGGCAATGACCATGCCATGTAAGTTTTAAATTGCATTTTTTTCTCTCATGAATACATATACGGTGCGGTGGAGTGTAAATTCAAGCTAAAATTAATGTGTTTTTCCTCTTCTCCCAGCAAAAAAATACGTTTCTAATAAACTTCATACACGTTATGTATTCAGTTTTCGGTACAATTTTCGTGCGTGTGCACATTCAAAACCTCCACAAAATGCTGAGTACGTACATTTATTACACAAACATACAATCAAGGCACAACGGCAACGTATTGTATTGTTCACACGAGTATAAAAATAAATTGCAGTGTGTAGCTGATGGGGCTTTTTAAAATGTTCAATTATTAAATTGATCTACCAAGGTCGTAATTCGTCTCTTTTGTTGAAAATGCACGCATTCAATAAAATATGTGTATGTGGTGGGTGAATAGATGTTGCTTGGAAGTACAGTTCTATCTAGACTATGAAATGTATCAAGTAAAACGTGGTTGAAGATGTAGATGGTATATAACTTTATCATGAACAGTTTTGAATTTTAGGCAAAGATGCCACACAACACACAACATTGTTTCTTCTCATTGACTCCCTTCAATAATTGACAGTCTAACCTGTAAAACTGAAAACATAATGCATGGATGATTTCTAAGTTTTAGGTAATTTGGAATTCACAGCCCTCTAATCTATTTTATTGCAATATTTTATGCCGATCAAGGGGAACGTGAGACGGGGAAAGCCACTGTGTATTTCTAGTCTAGTAGAATAATCGCATTTCTTTCGTATTTTGAGTTTCCAAATATGCCTATATACTGAGATAATTTTGCCATATCATTTCATTAAACATGCCTTTGATGAGTAAAACAGGACAAAGAAACTGGAATATTTTCAATGAACTTTCAGGAGTTTATTGTAAGAAAGATGATTTTTCCTCGTGTAAGAATCTGATTTCAAAAAATAGAAGTTTTAAAATTTTCTAATTTGTTAAAAGAGTTTAGTGAACGCCCTCGAATTTGATTTCAACATCACGGAAGTACATGTTGGTAGTCTTGAATTCTTCAACGTTGACAATCTTCCTGTCAAGTGGGAAACCCATTGGCTTCTTGTCGGGATACTTGTGGTTGATGGTTCCGCAGTAAGAGACAGAACCTCCATACTCGTAGTCGTGAGGAAGATCATTGACCTTATCTTCTTCGAAATCGCTGAGCATGACGAAAAGGGAGTACTTCATGCCGTTGATTTTACCCTTGGGAAGCAAAAGCCTGTCTGGAACACCACAGTGTCTGACATCCTTGTCAACTTCCAAAGCAGCAGATCCGGCAATAGCGTCATCAACGAGCTTGCGAAGAGCACGGGTGGAGATTGGGTCGGGAATGGTGACGGAAGATTCAGAAGACTTCCTGACAATGGCGTTTTCTCCAGCAACCAACTTGGTAGCGAATTTGTCTAGCTCAATGAACTTCCAGCGTTGGGTTTCAAGGGGGACTTCACGGCCATACCTAAGTGAAATCGATTACAAGAACGATTAGTTAGTCTAAAGTAAATTCCTAGTTCACGATTTTAAAATTTTTTCACAATAAATATCCTATTTACCAGTCTTGTTTGGGAGCAAGGAAAATTCTGACGGTGACAGTCTTTTCAGCAGCGCTGTTGGCAATGATCTTGATTCCGAAAGGCTTGTGGTTCAGACGTTGGACACGGGCATGGATCTCAACATCAGTGAGTCCAGTAGCGTCATCAAGAGCGTTGAGCATATCAATATCGTATTCCTCAAAGTAGGTAGCGAGATCATCAACTTCAACATTCTTGATATCAACTCCATCGACATCCAATTCCTCGTGGGTGTATGGGGCAAGGCTATCCTTGTGTTCCTTGATGATGTTGTCAATGTGCTTGTGGAGACGGAAGAAAGCAGGGTCACGAGTGGCAGTCTCGAAATGTTCCATAACACCTGGGGGCATACCGAACTTGCCGAGGGGATCAACGACGCGTCCAAGCATGATGTGTCCGAGATTGTGGAGAGAACCATAATAGTGGGGGTTCAGGGAGCTGGAGCTAGCTTCAATGATGGCACCCAACTTGTTGATACCGTCAGTATCATTCAAAGTGAGGACAGTGTGTGCATCATCCTAAAAATTGTTGCATGAATTTTATGAGACTCAAAATTTCCGGTAATATTTTATGATAAACGTTATTAATGTTATTTTAACAGGCACTTACAGCGCTGAGACATTCTAGAGAGAAAAAAGTCAAAAGATGCGTTCTTTGAGATTTTTAACGAAAAATCTACTGCCCAAAATGAAGGGCTCTTTTAGCTGAGAATTTCAACCTTCAATTTTAGGACCATTACCTTGTAGTTATCCAAGTGAGCTAATGGGTCCCATTCCTGTCCAACGGCAACTTGATCTTGGTAAAAGTTGACTTCGTGAACTTTATTGAGAAGCTTAACAATTTCCTTCTGCTTAGTCAGAAATTCTTGGTCAGCGGGGGTAGCTGCAACTGCGACCACAAGGGTGCAGGCAATCAGAGTGAATGCGAACCGGGCCATGATAAAGTACGCGAGCAGGTTTACTTCAAGACGAGCTCTGGAGTTCCACAGTAATTTTCAACTGCTTTTATACTACTTCTATAGGTATTTTACCTCTCCAGCAACTTTATCCGATGACCTGCTCTGCTGAGAGCGAATATCATTGAATATAAGCTTGCCATTTGCAAACCAGCAATGCAATTCCACATTTAGCAATGTTAAGTTGGTCAACGCCTGTGTGAGTTGACAACAGACATAAGCTGTGATGCTACAAATGCAAAAAATATGCATATCATCTTCCTTTACTTTCCATTCCACTACTTATCATTTAATGTATTTTTTTGCACCACTATTTTTAGATGATGAGGGACAGTGTCAACCAATCTATACTGTAGGTTATCTATTCAACAAACTCAAACTAGTCTGGTAATTTGTACCATATTGAAAGCAAAAACTTATCTGGAAAAACATTTTTTCTTTCTATACTTTTAGCAAATTTCCTCAGCTAAAGATGAAAAATGATTTAATTGAGTCATGTGTGCGTTAGTTTTGAGAGGAAATTTATTGAAATTTAGAGAAATTCTGAAAAATTGAATTAACCAGTTTTAAACTGTTATTGCTAGCAATAGTACGACTCACATTTAACAAGTAATTTTCTATATATTTATTTTACATACTGCATTCTATGGTCAGTTTTCACTCAGTACCTATCAATGTATTTCTAACCCGTAAATTGACCCATCAAATTCTAGTCAATGAAACTTGCTACTCGACCTTTTTTATTTATTAGTCTACTCTTTTTTAAAATTATTCTTATAAAATTTTCTTTGATCCCAATCATGCAAATATTATATTATACATAATATAAACGGTTCAAAAAGATAGATTATAAAGTCTGCTCACTGAATAATTACCGTGACTTATATTTAATAAGTATTACTACCAAATTTCATTATTTTGAATGAAGTTAATAAACCAGACAGAATAGTTTCTGCTAATAACCATATAACGGATTGCCGGGTCACTGTCTAGTGTTGCATGTTCAAAAACTATATTAATGATAGACTGTATTATGATTTTTTTATTTTGAAATTTCTCAATGTTTAAAACTAGACTAGATGACTAGATAAGTAAAGTGCAACAAATTCCGCCTAGATCATTGATTTTTGCAACATTTCACAAGGTCGTCTATACTTGAATATGTGCAATGGTAAATCTATATTATGTATTATTAACTTTGAAGACCTTGACTGTTAGCAGTTAATTAATCCGAAGTACCTAGATGCCTTATCTGCAATAAATGTCTTTTAAAGTTTTTTTAATTTTCTTGGCTTGGCTGCTGCATACCTTGTTGTCTGTCACGCCAATACTGACGGTAGATAATCAAAACTGGGATAGTCAAATTTTTATTTTTTAAAGTATTCATTTTGTACTCATATTTTCACTCATATTTGCAATCTTGTGAACACTTGTAAAAAAATTGCAAAGAACATTCTCGAGTGTCGCACTTGACAGAAACTGGATTCGGACCATAGTTTGAATGTCTGGATTTCTGGAGAAAATGATAAGAGGGACGGATTTAGAGATGAAGAATACGCATTGCATAACTGAGCAAGAAATTTGCACAATCATGCAATGCATCCATGATTATGTCATGCCATCCCTCACGTATCACATTTTCAAATTATCACAAAGACGACATTATTATGAGCTATTTATCAAAATATTTTTTATAATATATGAAGCAGCATGCATACGAATGCAGAAAAATATACGCATAAATGTTAAAATAATCATTTTAAAATTTAATAATTTTCTTTATTTTAAACTTTTTTTCGAACCCTTGCCCTCATTCGCGTTGACCTTGGCGGTGCTGGATCATTTTAAAATATTATTTGTTATCGTGACACTTAAACTTTTCCATTTTGAAAAAAACAACTTGTGATTTCAGAATAAAAATTCAAATGCCGGCCGGCAATAAACCATGTAATGTACGCTGGAGAAAAAGAATCGTATCGTATCCGCATAATGTGTACTTGACATTATGTCAGTGACGTAAGAGATTGCACTAATCATCATAATAACCTGATTAGAATTTTTTGAATAAATAACGAGTTGCAACTTGAAAATATGGGCTGCCCCCAAAAGATAATGAGTGCACATGGAGTCTGTTAATATTTCGTTTAATTATGGAATAGGTCAGATGGCATCATGGATGGAAAATGTTTTTAGATAAATACCTCTAGAGGGTCACACATCTGCCCACCATTATTCGCAGTTTGTGAAAAAGCCTTCTTTCATAGTCAATACAAAGTGTCCAAATTATTTCAAGTACCTACTTCCTTTCATAACCACCAAGGTAATGCGGGTTTTGACCGGTTCGTCAGTCTGTATTTTTTTCTTATAAACAACGTGCATTACCTATCTACATATACGTATACTAATAGATCATTACAACCAGACTAATTTACGACAAATGTTCTAAAGATGATATTGGGGAAACGTACTAGTAATTGTTTTGATTGAAGTGCTTTGTATATAAAAATATGGCACACATAGTTTTGGAATGTGCAAAACTAAACGAACCAGTAGTGGCACATTGACTTGGCCTTCACTAATCAGTAAGTACAGCATAGGTTGTACCTCACGGTCTACTTATGACATATTTAAAAAAAAGATAGTTTGCAATAATTGGTTAGCACAGTTTGACAACTAAAAACAACCCAAAGAAAAAATATTTAAAAATGGACGATTGCAGAATTTTAGTACGTATATCTTTAGAATTAGACTAATTCACCTATCAACAAGGCATCGAAGCAAAAACTAGCCATTGCTAAACTGGTCATTCGACATCGGTATAACCTCGCTATTTGTGAACTTGCATTTTCTATAAGACACGGAATTGGCTCCAAAAGATGCTGAATAGTGATCAATGCTTAAACAGAGGTGGTATCAATGTATGCGCATATATCAATCTTGCATTTAATTGTACAAGGTACAAATGGGATTTACACAAGGCAGTTATGCGAGCTTAGTGGTTAACTAACTACACAGTGTGTGTGTGTGTGTGCGAGCAAAGTAAAGTTACAAAGTGATACCTACGGTTTACTGGAAGAGTATGGAACATTGATAAGTTTCTAGGTATAAAAGGCTGCTGGACAAGTAATGATGGTCCGACTTTCAGTGTAGATTTGAGCGAAAGTCTGTACAAAATGAAGTTTGCTCTTGGTATCGCCCTTGTCTTTGCAGTGGCCACTGGCTCTGCATTGGCTAAGCTGGAAAAAGGTACCTACGTAAAATCTTGCACGGTACTTTTTATTAAATCAGAGGAGACTGGGGCAAAGTGCGATCATATACTCTGTTTTTCATTTCCATTGTAATTAAACGTTGTCTTTGTCATTCATACTTTCAGCCGATGAAACCTTATTACAGAAGCAATTGGCTGTTCTAAAGCTTACGTGGAAACTCTCCTCTCACATTGAAGATCCCGACCAAGTTGCCATTCTCAACAGCTGGAACCCACTCGAACACTTAGATGCCTACACCAACAAGGATGTCGTGAAACACTACTTTGAAGCTGTCAAGACTGGCAAGCATCAAAAGCGTGGAGAAATTTTCAACCTTTTCGAAAAGGCCGACCGAACGCAGATGATTGAGCTCTTTGAGATTCTTCATCAAGCTAAGGACTGGGACCTCTTTTACAAGACTGCCATTGTTGCCCGTGAGTACACCAATGAGGGACAATTCTTCTACGCCTTCAGCGTTGCTCTTCTTCACCGTGAAGAAGGACTTGTGCTTCCGCCGCCATATGAAATTTTCCCACACCTTTTCACCACATCTGATGTCGTTCGTCAGGCTTACAGAGCCAAGATGACTCAAACCCCTGTCGTCATTCCCATGAACTTCACCGGAACCATCCGTAACCAAGAACAGCGTGTGTCCTACTTTGGTGAAGACATTGGCATGAATGCTCACCACTCTCACTGGCATATGGACTGGCCTTTCTGGTGGAACGAGGAGAAATACGGAGTTCTCAAGGACCGTAAGGGGGAACTTTTCTGGTACATGCATCATCAACTGGCTGCTCGCTTCGACGCTGAAAGATTGTCCAATAACTTACCTGATGTTCTTCCACTTCACTGGGACAAGCCCATCGTGAGTTTTAAAATTTAATTATGCTATAAAATTGTTAAATTGGCCAGAAAGGAACGCAAATTACAACTGCTTTCTTTTTATTTAATCAATAGAAAGAAGGATTTGTGCCAAAAGCACAATACAAATCCGGCCACGAATTCCCATCTCGCCCTGATAACATGATGTTCCAAGATTTACCTACTCTCTCTGTCAACGACATGAAGCAATACGAAAGCCGTATCCGCAAGTCTATTGCTGCCGGATATGTTCTTAACGTAAGATTTTTTTTAAAATCATACAAAAATTATTGAGATTGTATAGAGATAACATTATGCATAAGCAATTACTAATTGCACTTGTCAAATTTCCTTTTTTCAACAGGAAAAGTGGGAAAAGGTTAGCATCAACAGTACTGAAGGTATTAACATTCTCGGAGCTCTTATTGAAGCGTCTGGTAACTCGCTCAACCCCCACCTCTATCAGCATCAACAGTACTGAAGGTATTAACATTCTCGGAGCTCTTATTGAAGCGTCTGGTAACTCGCTCAACCCCCACCTCTACGGAAGCCTCCACAACAATGCTCACATTATGTTATCTCGTGTTACGGAC
This sequence comes from Lepidocyrtoides sp. E14, assembly GCA_027743805.1. Lineage (NCBI taxonomy): Eukaryota > Metazoa > Arthropoda > Collembola > Entomobryomorpha > Entomobryidae > Lepidocyrtoides > Lepidocyrtoides sp. E14. Next base: position 12,191 of record JAHZMZ010003244.1, on the reverse strand, counting down.
CCCCTGGGAAAGTTTGGTGTAAGTAGAATGCATAATTTGGTTATTCATGGTGTGTACGAGTGTTTTTACTTCAATTTCAAATGCGTAACATGCAGAATTTTTATATTTTTAAATAGCTTAAACCTGGTGTACTCGAGCATTTCGAAACTGCAACTCGTGACCCTGCTTTCTTCCGTCTTCACAAGTACATGGATAATCTTATCAAGGAACATAAGGACTTGCTCCAGCCATACACTCACGTAAGTTGACCTATTTATCATCAGAAGATGGAACGAATAATACAACATGCCTTTTGCAATATTGTCTGAACTTCATTATAATATATTGGAATCATTTTTTACAGGGAGAACTCGAACTCCCAGGTGTCAGTGTTGAAGCCATCAAGGTCATTGGAAAGAGCAAGGCATCTGCCCCCAACACTCTGATCACTTACTTCCAAGATTTCTACTTTGACCTCACTAACGCTTTGGACTCTTCTAAGAATGTCAAGGTACATAAACCATGCATTAAATTATTCGTATTACGCAGGATGTTTTGAAGCAGTAAGTACAGTTTAGTATATTCTTAATCTCATTTATATTTCACAGGACGTCGACATCTCTGCCAAGGTCCGCCGTTTGTCCCATGAACCTTTTGAATACGTCATCACCGCCCAGTCTGACGCTGAAAAGACTGCAGTTGCCAGAATTTTCATTGCTCCCAAGTACAATTTCTACGGAGAAGAGAATACTCTTGACATCTCTAGATGGGAAGTTATCGAGTTGGACAAGTTTGTCATCAAACTTAAAGCTGGACAGGTACCATTATAAAATATATTTTGTTTTTGTATTTTTCAATGATTTTATTTTGAATTTCAAGTTTTTTTACTATTCATCTGGCATTTTTTTACATTTAAATTGTAGAATGTGATCCGTCGCTCCAGCGATGCCTCCTCCGTCACAATCCCTGACCGCAAGGGATACAAGGAAATACTCAAGGAAGTTAACGACGCTATTGCTGGAAATCGCGACTACATCGTTGACAAGAAGGTCCGTCATTGTGGTCTCCCACATGGTCTTCTCCTCCCCAAGGGCAAGCCTGAGGGTATGAAGTTCAAGCTCATCGTTGTCCTTTCTGACCATGAACATGATTTCCATGCTGATCACTACGTCGACTCCTCTGACAATTCCTTATCCTACTGCGGAAACTTGCACGGAATGAACCCCGACAAGAAACCTTTCGGATTCCCATTCGACAGGAAAATCACTTGTGTCGATAGTCTCAGAGTTAACAACATCAAGACTACTGAAATCACCATCCAAAACGTTCCAAACTAAATTAGTTGAAGATTTTTCCTGAGAATAATTTCTATAAAAATGTCTGTCTTTATTTTTCTTGTCAACAAAACAGTATGAAAAATCAAAATTACACAATATGTAGTAAAACAATTGTTTTTCAGCGAAATATTGTGCTGCATTAACTGAACTGTGTCGACATTCTTTATTCATATAAAATGAAAACTTGATCATGCGAAAACTACTCTTGTACATCAAAATACTAAATAGGCGTAATAATATATTTTTGTATTGATCCAAGTAGTACAAAAGAAAAGGAAACTCATATCTGAAATGAATGAACATTTTGGTACATCTACACATCACACATTTAAGTACACCTTCCTTTCTGCCTCTTTTCATCATCGTAAATACGCGTGTATTTTGTGCATTTGTGGAACGACTCAGGACATTTGATCCACTCACTCTCTGAACTACTGATTTTAATGCTTTGTTTCGGTCAATCTTGCAATCTCCACTATAACTCTCTCCTGGGAATCGAGAAACATGAATGTCGTGAACGTTGTCACATCCCTTGTCTAAATCGATCCCAGACAAAAATAAATCACATTCAGACAGTCTAAAAATACAATATTTTTATTTTCAGGGTTTCAAAAGCGGTCGTTATCAAAAAGAAAAAAAGGTTGTATGGAGGGATACAGGTGAAATGAACCGAAACCCATTAACTATCTGACTATGAGGGTCATAGATTTCCACGAATCAGTTGGTAAATGAAAATTGAATTTAACAAGCACCTTTCCTTCAATTATTCACCGTTTTTCAATTGTAAATACATTAAAAACAAACCTTTGTGTTAAAAAAAACTAGTCACTTTTTTTTACTTAAATCTTTCCCAGAGTTTTTTCGAGCATTGAAACTTTTATAACACATAATATTTTAACTACAAAATAACAATAATGGTAGCATTCATTCAACACACCAGACAATTTCATCTATACTGTGCCAGCCAGCAGAGTAGACTACAAACGTTTCTGCTTGATTTTCTCTAGAGTGATTTATTTCATTTCCAAACAGTATTCATTAAATTTAAAGGATTTTATAAAATCCTGTGCTCTTGCAAGAAGAGAGGTACGTACCTACGTCAAAAAACATTGTCGACCACAGACGTTGGCCAATTTCAATAGAGGTTATATATTAACATGCAGTACAATAAATAAATCCTGAAAACCTTTTTATAATCCAATTTTCTTTAATAATTACCTGATGATGACGCTGACAGGGAGAGTATTTTGGATTGGAAAAATTGTTTCATACGACTTCGATGAGATCTCTCAGACTTTATTGATATTTTTTCTGTATAATAATGATGAAAGGAGAACGCATAAAAAAAGAATAATCGGCCAAAAAAACAAAGAAAAATAACACGATGTTAATGTGGTTTGTTGTATAATATACTTACAGACGCACACTACACGAAAAAAAATTGTCTTCAATCATGCCATCATGTCCTCATGTTTTGTACTAACTGGTGCCTGAATTCAAGGTCTTCGTCTGAGATTTATTGCTGTGAAAGAGCCAAGAACGTTATGGTAAGCTTAAAACATTTTTTTACATTATATCGTCATCAATACATATACACAAGACCATGGAAAAGTAGTCTGATGTGATGTGATGAGTCGAAATCAAACACAGTTTTTTTCTCTAAAAGTTTCCGTTGCTGCTTTTTGTTTGTTAAAACAGGCAGAGGAAGTGAGGATGAAATGGTCTCTCAGCCTAGGTATATTGCTTTGATTTCCATTGCTTGTTTGTTTCGTCCCGATGAATGGTATTTATATCAAAGTAGCTTTTTTTCTTTAATTTCTGGTGTTAGCTATCTTGCTGCATCATGAGCCGAAGCTGAACTGCGAAAGCAACGGTGGTGTCACTTTTTTCTCTACTGGCCCTGTTCCGATTTATGTCGTTTCGTTCGTCTTCACACCCGGGCAAAAAGAAAGACTGACTGACACAGTGACAGTTTTTTCTTGTTCTGCTACAAAACGGTAACAAAAGGAGAAACCTATATAAATATTTTAAGATGTGTGATAAGCCTATTATTGATATGGCTGCTGCCGTATTTTATCGAACTGAATCAAACCAAATGATCTTCAGAAAGATAAAAAATTATGGATAGGAATGCATCCAACCATTTTTATTGCTGCAGAAGGCCACAATTGACTCTTGATTTGCACTTTTTTTTTGGACACTAAATAAGAAAAAACGCTGCTCCCATTTAAATGCTTTTCTTACTCTTTTTTTTATAACGAAGAAATAAAATTCTCTTGTTTTTTTTCGTTCGAGCGGATCGTAGTCTTTTTGTTGGGTTGTTGTATTTACTTAGTAGTACAATGTTGTATAAGTAATGGTTTTTTTAGCGATGGTATAAGCATGAGTATTATAGTTAATATGAAAAAATTACACCGCATGTCATCACATGACAAGAATGGAGATAAAAAGCATGTACTATATAGTATAGGTAAATTATAGACCAGTATTGCTAATTTTCTTTTTCTTCTTTTTTCCTCTCTCTCTCTCTCTTATGAGATATAAAAAATAATTGGTAAAAGGAACGTTAATACTGATTCAACTGATAGCTGCGACTGTCTTTCTTGCAGAACTTTGTCATCATGATGATCTTTGGTGTAAAATGTTCCACGTGAATAGACTATTTCGAATTGTGTGGCTCTGTAGTATATGCATTATTGTGGTATGCGCATATTTGAGGGTTTAAAATTTTTTTACCGTTATTGTTCACCGTTGTTGTCACTGAGTAAATTAAAATTACAAAAGTAATAATAAATAAGTTAATAATAATAATGATGCTTGCTGCTGCCTGCTTCCTTCATACAATCATTCTTGAAAAATTAAACTCACATGTTGAAATTCTCGGCTCTCTTATGATTCCGATATTTTTATACGTACTTAACTCGGTGCTAAACAATACAAGGTGCTAGGTTAAACCAAGGTTATTCGATTCGACACATTACCCTCATTCTCCTCTACTAATCCAAAGCCGTTAATTACTTCTTTATTTCTTTATCTTCATATAAAATTCTCATCTTGCAATAATGATTATTGTCAGTCGGTCTGTCTGTTATAAGGAGAAGTAGCAAAGAGTAAGGAATCTTGCAATCTACAAGGGAAGTTTTACATATGTAGTTAAATTTTTGTCATTTCCCGGTGAGGCAGACAGGTCCACTAAGAAAACTATAAATATAAATATAATGCTCTGTTATGGGCACGGGAAAAATGTAACGGCGATACAAAAGTAGTTGACTTTTTTGCTGCTGTTCCACCGGTTCTTTCAGCTTTTTTATGTGTATTATTTGTGAAAATGATGTCAGTCAGGAGTTGCACACAATGACTGTCGCGTACCATGTAAAAACAGAGAGTGTGCCTATTTATGTCAACGTGAGTAAATAGACAGGCCAGATATAATAGGATGATGATACACATTTACTTTTTGTGTATTAGACGTACCTATATATAACGTTGGCTGTTGATCCTCAATTGAATCATCTCTTGATGAAAATGACGATGATGAAATTGTAATGAAATGAGCATCGGTATTCCCAAAAAATTGTTTGCTTTTCTTGAATTGCAGCAAGTATTGTTGGGCAGGCTGATTGTGATTAAAATTGATTAAGATATAGGCATATCGCTTGTGTTTACGGTGAAGGTTAACTTTTCAAGGGTTCTATTTTTCTGTTGGTGAAGTGTGCCACCCGGGTTCTAAAGAATTTCTACCACCAAAGAGCTTGGTTGACTATACTAAAGACGATATAGAAAGTAAATGAGCTTGATTAAATAATTAAGCTTTACTATTCATGCGTATTATGTTGGTCGTGACGTCGTGATCGTGTTCAATACCATAACGTCCTGAATCACAATTCCTTTAAAATTGCATATTATTGCTATTTAAACAGGCATTTGTAATGTACTGTAATTGAGCATAATTGCGAGTAGGTATTGACGTCTCTTTTTAGTCTACGCGACAAGTAAGCTCAAAACACAAAGGAGAAAGAATAAAATTGCTAGGAAAAAGCGTGATCTATCAAATGAAGGACTTTGATGAAAAAACGGAAATGAACGGTTTTGTGTTGGTTAGATATATTATGAGCTCATCTATAAAAACAACTATAAAATTACATGTGTATGAACTTTTGGCTCCTTATACTTCTTCCTTTTCGTCTGTTATCCATCGAAATTGCAGTCTATGCACAAACATTAAATTTTCCTAAGCATATAGAGAGAAAGCATTATTATCATTACAATCATTCGGAGCTGCAGAAGGATTAACTTGAGGGTAATACACCACATTACATTGCATTTTTTTCAAATATAGTAGTAGCATTAGTATGGGACATGCAAGCAAATTTTTCACAAATAAATAGTGATAGCATGCATAGGTCGGCTGGCAAGTTTATTTTAGGTCTCCCAAGTCGAAGGCAATTCCAGCCCAACTTCTTAAAAAACGTTTCATTGTTTCCTCAATCAGGTCCATTCCATTAGCAGACTTCAGTTAGTGTGGGCAGCTTTAGTTGTGAGCCGTGCTCTTCTTCATTCCTACTTTTCTCACAAAGTAAAGTTCGCACACTACCCCAGAGGTTTAGGAATACAAAGTAAGGGTGAAAACATCTTAAAATGTTACACATCATCTTTGGAAACGTTTGTGGTTTCCGAAAATTTTTTCATGTAGTCAGTCTTAACAGTAGTCGTCATTTTGTTCATTTCTTGTTTTTTTTTTCAAGATGGTTTCTGAACTCCGGAAAAACAAGCTCAACTACGTCTTCGACACGTTCTTCGGTGGGTGCATTGTGTACACGTTTTTTATATTTGAATTTGCAGCTTTGGTTTAAAATGTAAAGTTTGGGAGGAATCAATTAGTATTGACAAGAGAATTTGTTGTTTTTGGATTCTCCAGATGTCAACAAGGACGGTTCCATTGAAAGGAACGACTTCGAGTTGGCCATCGAAGTGAGAATTGTGGAGAAATCTTGCAATTTCATTGCATTGTGAAAAGGTAGTAAGTGACTTTTTATATTGGTTTTAACTTTTTCGTTGTATATACAGAACATTGCCAGAATTCGTGGCTACAAGCAAGGAGATGCCAACTACAAGGATGTCAGTGATCGATTCCTGACCATCTGGGAAAAATTGAGGGTCTATGCTGACACCAACAAGGACAACGTTGTAAGTAGCGGCGTGGGAAAGTGGTGATCAAAATATCTGTGTGGTTCAAAAATAATTTGGCTAATCATTTTATTTTCATGATAGGTCAGCCGAGAGGAATGGCTCACACTGTGGACAGAGCCCCTTAATGACGAGTGGAAAAAGCTGTACATGGACTTCATGTTCCGCCTTCAAGACACCTCTGGTATTTGTGCTTCTGCATACAAATATGGTCGCTGTTATATTTCCAGAATTTACAATAAGAATAATTATTATGACATTTTGTTTTACAAAAGGTGACGGTAGCATTGACGAGGCCGAGTTCACAAACGTCTGCCAGACTTTTGGAATCGCTGCTGAAGAATCAAAGAATGCGTTCAACAAGATCTCCAACGTATGTTCTTTTTGACTTTGCATGCTCGATGTATACTTTTATTGGCACACGATTAGCAATTAATTATATGGAACATTAAGAATTAAATTTGTACGTTTAATTTAAATAGAGTGGAAAAACCGACATTGATATTAAAGTCTACGAGGGATTATGGAAGGACTACTTTAGCTCAGATGATGCCGCCGCTCCTGGAAATAGCATTTTCGGAAAAGTTGGCTTCCCATGAACATTTAATAGCATAATGTGTTTATAATTCCTTTCAACTACGCAATTATTGTCGTCTCTTTATTGCAAAATAATTATTTAGGTGTAAATGTATATATTTTCTCGCCATATTTAATGTCTCGTCTTTTCTACTAAATCATGGTATGACCACTCGTTTGGGCCAGTTGATGCCGGATGTCAACTTGATGGCTGGTCAAGTGAAGTACCAATCGAAATTATATTAATTCGATCATACAATTAATGTATGTGTCACCTTGAAATGACCCTGTGAAAGATTGTCAGAATCTGAGAGGTCTTAATTTGGTGAAAATAAAACCTTACCCATTTGGAGAGTTGTAAAATTTGTCATTTAATTTACCGTGAAATGCTCGCAAAGGGCAATTGTATATATTTTAATGTACCTAAGTTGATTTATTAATTTTTCATCAGTCCTTTGAAATACTGCAGCATCACATTTATTTTTTAGCATATAAATTAAATAACTTGTGACAAACCATAAAAACAATTGCGCTGAATTTACAGCAAATAATGCATACCTACCACCCACATTATTATCATCGACTCATTGTTAAGTCATAATTTGTTATGTTGCTAGTTCAAATCAAATGATTAGTTCCACATTTCACCGTAAATTGACCTTGCAATCACATGAGTATAGAATGGCGAATGCATAGAACAGGAATGCGCTGTGCAGATTGCGTTAACTTTAGTAAAATTATTTTTCTCCTCTTGCTATGCATCATGCAAGCTTCATCCCTCCCCTTTTTACTAAAAGTGTCACTGCGACGGTTAAATATATTCGTTTGCTGCAAAATTACGATTCTACTTAAAGAAAAAAAGTTTACATTCATATCTCGTAAACATGTTTCGCATTCGCGTGCATAGGTACGTCAATATCCACTTTCCCATTAACTATAGGAGATCCTAGTCTGTTTCCATGAATGGTGAAAGCAATGCTAACACTCCATTCTTTATACCTACATGCTTCTCAAGCTTACTACATCTGCCTGCACAGTTGAAAAATCAGTTGCGCCAAAGTTGGATCGTTTTTAGTTTCTCACTTGTCTGTTCAGTCACACAGAGGCACAACTAGACCTAAGTCGCCATCATCGCCAAAAAAGAGTCACTTTAGAAGTCAAATTTTGCGTCGAGGCTGATAAAAATTATAGGGATGCTGCATGGGTGAATTGTGCTAGCTAAATTGATGAGGGAGGGATTTGAAAATGAGGAATACTTTGTTGCAATGCTTTCACAGATATGTTTGCTTGAAGCTATGTATGCAAACTCATTTTTGGCTGTATCCGTCTCTCCGAGTTTTCTTTATCCCATCTTGCATGGCATTTCAGAAAGGCATATAAGACGGGCGAGAAGACTACAAAAAGCTGTGCGAGCAAGAAACTAATAGAGATGACGATGATGATGAAGGAGAGAAGCAATACAGTTGGAGTTTTCTTCGCGTTCCTTTTGACTCTGTATTTTGCATTCGAGAAAAGACCATACATTTTTCACAAGTTGACTTTTTACTTGCAAGGCTTAGGTATTTTCAAGCAAGAGCATTATACAAACAAACACACTCCACCAACATACGACCGCCACAAGAGTGCAAGTGTACATGAGTTTTTTTTCTAAATAGACTGTCTTTTTTTCTCGTGGGCTCTGCTTTTGCTGGTTTTTATCTCTCCCTCTCTTGCATACATTTTTATATGCATCTCTCTCTGTCTATATAGGAATAAGTTCTGCCTGCGAGCTGTTGTGAGTTGGCTTTAGTTTGATTTTGGTTTTCATTTGGCTCGTGTTTTGGCATCTATACATAACCCCACAGTATAAAATGAACCTGCTTGCATATCCTTCATTTACACACACTACAAATACATAAAAAAAACCTCTACAACATGCACACATCTTCCAACCAAACTAGTCAGCTTGCAATTCTTCTCGTCAAAATGCAAGCATGTATATTGGATCGTCATTTTTAGGCATGTATGCTTGCATGTTCATTAATATCTACGTGCCATTAACGAAAAAAGGGGATCGGATATAGAGTCTCTTTCTATTTTTTCTACTAGACAACAGCAACCAAACTATAATACCACTGTGTATGCACTCATGAGTGTCTTGTCCTGAAATTAAGAGTTTCTTGCAAGAGACCATTAGAGGTGTATTGTACTCACACAACACAACAAAGTAATCCTCTCTTCTCTCCCTCGATCGTGCATGCACATAATATGCATGTAATATATACACTTGAATGCTACATACCTACTTACACTCTTCTACATAAAAAATGATGTTGTACCAACCAAAGTAAAAAGTATATTTATTATAATATTATTTGTTGTGCAGTGCTTCTGCTGCTGTTCTGCAGAAGCAGATAAAACAATGTACATTATCTTCTCCTGATAGTCGCAGCAACAGCAGCAGCAACGAAACAGCATGTATTAATGAAGGTGATGGTGGTGCTGGTGTTATATAGCAAAATCTAATTGATGATGACTAAATCAGAACGGATACAAAAATTGCCATCTCTTAAAACAATACAATAAATAGAAAATATACCCTGTAAACCCTGTATCACTTGTGATGATCATTATATTGTTTGTTCTAGTGCAACTGGCTTAACAATACTGATATTGTGCGTTTAAAAACAAATATTCTGTGTGTGCTTCGTGCTTAGCAAAGTAAAAAAAAGAAGCCCAGTGAAGTTCTTCTTATAGTATACATTATGACTCTTGTGATAATGGTGGTGGTACGGTCGTGGTTGTAACCAAGATATTTCTTTTATTTTGACTGCAAGCAAACTATCATGTTGCTACAACAAAAGACGTGGCAAATGCTGATCCAACACCAACTGCCAAATAGGTCTGCTTATTAAAATGATGATAATAGTTTTATGGTCGATATAATATAATAATAATACCTGTATTTATATTCTATATTGGATTTGGTGATGAACCAATTTTGAGTGAGCGTGTGTACAACTTTTTATGCTTTAAATGTGTAAAAAAATTGCAAGAGACAAAATTATTGATATAGTAAGTTGTTGTGCTGTTAATATTTTGTTTTTTTGTTGTGGGTGAATGAATAGTTAAAAAATAATTATTTTGTGTGTTGTGTGTGTGTTTCTATTTGATAAACGCATGTGAAATACCTGAAAATTAAGCATCATATAAAGTTCAATGCTGGAAATTGTCATATTGCAGGAGTTTTATGCAGAGTTTACGTATTTACAGGTAAACTTTCAATTTCACGGGTATTCCCAGTTTTAATGAAATGCACTCTTCGGCTCTCAAATATTAGATGTTCTCGAACCGCATAAAAGGCAGGAAAATAAGCTGTACAAGCAAAAGTAGAGAAACTCATAATAGGAGAATCAAAACGATATTCTAGATATAAATTAGGGCCATTAGCTAGATAAGACTTACGCATTACGTTAATTATTTGGCTGTTTTTGCTGACAGCAATATAATTTAGGCAAGAGGTAAATCATGCAAGAAAGTTTTAATTGGTCATCAGTTTAGAGAAAAGTTTTTCAAATTTATTCTCGACATTACTATAATGATAGGTCATCATCATATTCAGTGGAAAATATTTTGGAAATGCTAGCCATTTCGTGCTTATATATTTTACTTACATTGAAGTATCGATTATGAAGACAACTATTGCCCAATTGATATTTTTAACATGAACTGAACAATTTTGCAGTGTTATTTTTTAAGGCCTTCAATTCAAAGTGGCCTTGTCTTGAGCAATACGTAGATAGTTTGATTGAATTTCGTTCAACGTGAATGGTTGCCCCATTACTGTGAATGTGGTAAGTGTCCGTTTATAGTATCATCAAAAATTGTCAATAATATAAAGGTTTTCCTCTGACTCAACCTCACATGAAAGCCATCTTCGTCGTAAAATCCAATGATGAGTAATGGAAAAGTCATTTTTGACCGGTTGTACTGTTGTAATTTTGATGGTGTGCTTTGCAACATTTCAATTGGGCATACTGTGCTCTCTGCAAAAGTACCTACATAAGTATGAAAGAGCAGTATTCAATTTAAATATGCAAACCCTGTTGAATCCTATTCAACTTTTTAAAACTCCTTTGCTGTTTATTCTCCTGACTTCAATCTCTGTATGTTTCGACTATTAATATGGTGTAACCCAAATCAATTCTCTTTGCCTTTCTGTAGTTTCTTTTGAAGCTGTTGTGACAATTACGCAGCTTCCTGCAGAGGTAGGAATGCGAATGCTTTACGCATTGGCATGGCTTTATAAGTTGATACCTACCTATTCATACTTAACTAACTTAGCTTGCATGAAGTGATGCGTGTCGCATTTAACTTCTCAATCCCTTTAATTTTCAAGATCAACATCATTGTCCGATTGTGATAATATGTTGTATGTATCGTGTCGTTATCATACGATAGCATGCCTACGTATGCATATTATTTTTCTTATTTTTATTTAATAGTTTAGTGACGAAAGAACCACTTTTAGCAGTCATTACCAAGATCATGTTCAAGAATAGAGGGCACATTGCATATAATATGTTTTTCACGCATTAGCTGTGATGTATTGTTGTAGCAGCGCTTCATTGTCTTTAATCCCTTAGAAAAGTTTTATCTGATAATCACATCAGTTTAAGTGTACCTGCGTGTATGAGTATCCCTAAATACATATGATATTCACTATAAAATACTCAAATAGTAAAAAATTAAAATAAATATGTGCTGCCTGCAGCAGCTCAAAGCTCAATCCAGTGCAGTAATTAGTGGCATTGTATTTTTTTTGTTACCAGTTCTGCAGCAAAATAATACAGACACTCAGAGCAACACAGTGGTGTGGGGAGTAAAATATTTTTTTAAAAACACTTTTTCACAAAATAAGCGTAACACATACAGCCTACGGTGTGGAGTGTGTGTGTGTGATTTACAAGTTAAAGCGTCACGGTCGTAATGAAGGATGTCGCTGGCATGATGGTGATGATGTTGCATTAACTTACGACCAGACGCCCAACAACAATCCTAGTGCATAGCAAGAGGAACAGCAAGGTGAGTGAATTATTTTAAACTGGTTCACATTGATAGTTTGTGTTAGTA
>JAHZMZ010003243.1:0-10682 GCA_027743805.1 Lepidocyrtoides sp. E14 | reverse complement strand
TAATCATATAGACTTCATATCATAGTAGCTGTGGCGCATACGAAAGTTACTAATTTGAGTCTTCACTCTTCTCGTTACTTTATGATTATTGTTATTATTACACTGGTTCTCTTTGTTTTCCTCTATTATTTTCCCCTTATCTCTTTCTTCTCAAGTGCTGTTTATGATGATGCTGCTGCTAACATGAGCATACCTTCATCACTCAAATTAAGCAAGAACCCGATCAAGCTAAACTATCGTTAAACCAAAACGTCGCAGCACAATTTACGGAGGATGCTGTTGAAGTGTCAAGTCAAAGATCTAGCCAACGTCTCATCATACCCATCTTCACTACCATCTAACACCCTTTCAAACTTCGGTATATTTATAATAAAAGAATATGTCAAAACCCTACCACTCAAAGTCACAACCGCAAGAAATCCGTGCGGTACGTATCCCTTGGATGGTCCCATAGCTAGTAATAGCACCGTCACCCATATTAAAAAACCCTCCTCCTCGTCTTTAACTAAACCTGCTGCAGGAGCAACAATAGCATGCTAGTAATGATCATTGTCCAAAAAATTCAACACAGTCGACTCCTAGTCTAGTCTGGTCCTGGTCTCTTCCTCTGTCGTCGTCTTGCTCACCACCGCACAATCAAGCTGCACTTTGAAGCATCTCAAGAAAAAAAGCAGTCGCCAACCGTTTTATAATGATATCTTTTTCTCCTTTTCATTCTCACTATTATAAAGGCTTTTTTCTTTCTAATTCACAAACAACTTTTTTTTTCTTTTAGAGAGACTTATTTGTTATCACTGCTGTAAAACTGGCCATGTTACTTTCATTTAATGCAATCATTATGGGTTTTTTATTAAAAGGAAACAACATCATCATCATCTATTAAATTACCTTGTATCATCATTATCATCATCATCAGTCTTATATCGACAATAATGGAAATAAGAGGCTGTTAAACCAGGTTTTAATGTGCTGACTACGCCGTTCTGGTGGCGGAACAGGGTGGTAGTTGGTAATACCCTCTAGGTAGGTACGACAAATAATATAATATGCGATTGCAATGGTGTGTACGGGACAATGTTGTTTTTGTGACTGAATGATGTTGAACGGGGTGGTGGCGTTTTTCGTTCGTTTTTATCCAAGGGTGTATGTTTATTACACAGACACTGATGGTTCTGTACTGACAGTCTGTTGGTTGGTACTTTGTATTTTTTTTATTAACTTTTTTTGTAAAGCTATAAAGTTACTGGCATTGCAATGTTGTCTGTTTGTCTATAAAATATGTATCTTTTTTGATCTTCCCATCATATTGACATCATATTTGGCAAACTGACACCTCAATTTCAACCCATGTATGTACTTAAATCTATAGACTTTATATAACATGACCCTTTATTCAGAAAGAAGAATTGCTAAAATAAAAATGCAGCACATCTTTTTATTGCTGTACAGTTTTACCTAATGAATCATGATTTTTTGACAATTTTCTGTACACCAAGTTCTAATCGATCCACGTGTTACTTCTTTGCATCAATTTTAAGATTAAAATTCGATGCTTAAGATTTGATATAAACTGACTACCTACCATGTAATTTTTGTGCAAGACAAAATTATCTTGCTACAGCAAACCTAATACACATTTTATTATTGACTTGTCTCATCTCCTTTGTTGACTCCTCTTATAAAAAAATCATATCTTCCATGTGCTTTCGTTCATTATTATTTTGTATTATATTGTAGCAATACAAGAGATGTTTGTGATGTATTATTATTGCTGGTCTTTTTCTTTGATTCTCTCAAAAAATTCAATAATACTACTTATTATTAGTGGATTAGATGATTGAGGAAGTGTATAATGGACATTTTTCACCATTCCTAGTTTTCTTCAGATCTTGACTCTTTTTAGTTGAAAATGATATATTATTACACTACTTGCCAGTCTGACTGTTTTTTTTGGCGTGATGATGATGTTGATGAGAAGTACAAAGTCATGTCTTTTGAATTGGTTGGATCTGCACTTTAGTGTCTAGTCTGGTTCATAATGACGATCATGATAATAGGCAGTTATAATAATAATAAATAGTTGGTAAACTAACATGTGAAAATTCAAAATAGTGAAGTGATCAGATCAGCAGCAGGATCAAAAAGTTGCCCGTGTGATTTTCTTTGGATGCTGTAATATAAGATGATCATCATGATAATAATAAATAATGGTAATCATAGGCAAATTTTTTTTCTGGTGTTAGTAAATGGGTGCGTTGCCGGTGAATGCAACCGTTGAAGAACATTAGAAAGGAACAAAAGAAAAACATAAATATGGAGTCTGAGTTGAAACGACTTTTGTCTGAATTTTTATCTAATAATATAGATGGATTTGAATGTATGTATGTGTGTAAAAATTTAATAAAAAAGTAGATTTAAAATTTTGTTTGATTGATCTGAAGACCGAAAAGAAATACGTTTTTTTAAGTCTGATTGTGCGCTAAGATCATATTAGATAAATTTGCAATATATTTGAAGGTGCGTGCGCGGGAAGTTATGATTATCAATAGTACTAAGTGCATATTTGAAAAATTCTTAGCTTAAAAATTACAATGCAAGCATATTAAAAGGCTACTATCAATCAATATATGTATAGGGATGTGATAATATGTGATGTGATGATGATTAGTGTCAATTATTTTTTTGCATTATGCACTTAAAATTTGATGTAATACCTACCTGCATACAATAAAAGCGGCACAAATTTAATGATTATTCATCAATTCGTAAATCATTCAAAACTGAGTGAATTGAATTTTTATAAAAAATAAAACAACTTTTCAATATAGATTATCTTTAAGTATAGCACTTGTTGCAATGGTAACAAATGAATGTTTTTTTTTTCTGTTGATCGCGCCAAGCACGTTAGATGATAATTTAGCAACGCTCAGCTTTGAAAGATGTTATAAAGACAGATGCACAAGGAAGAGAATCTAATTGAATCAATAGAAATTTTTAGAACCAATCAGAAAATTTTAACTTTTGTTTTTGTATATTTTATATTCATTTTATTACAGATCCCCCCATAGTTCAAGAAAAAATTTCAGATAAATAAGCCCACGGTTATCATTATTACCGATGAGAAGAGACTCATATGAATAACTTTTGTATACTGCCGTCAATAGGTAAAATGATGAATGATAAGAGCCAGTTGCTTCATTTTACATGCGTTGCTCCTTTCTCACCAATTTCTCGGGTTATAGAAAATAAATGGACCTGAAATCCGATCACAAGTTAGATGTTGCTCTTCAGTATTGTTGTGCCAAATATGAAATATGATTGTAGGTCCAACAACTTTATATCATCAGACGGATAAGTTTTTATGCTAACACACAGACACACACAGACAAGTCTGCAGTGAGTAACTTTGTAGCTACACATAGGAAAGTTAATAACATATCATTTTGTACTTTTCATACAAAACGGAACGTTAGATATGATTGAACATCATAAAATAACGATGAGCTTCAACCAGTATGCATGAATTTGCGGAAAATATGTATAATTTAGTTTTCATTTGACTCGTTTTAAAAAGATATTTTACTGTGTAAAAAATCGTGCGTTATGAATTTTCAGAAAAAAATTGATGTAGAAAGAGAACAGCTTCTAAATTATCTATCAAGATAAGTTGACTTCGATTGCGTGACCAAAGAAAATGACAATAATGTCAATATAATGATAACCATTTTCAAAAATAAGCATTTCCTATTTAGACCATAAATAGTTCTTGGTAAAAGAAATATGGAATAAAAAGCCGAATTCGTATACCGGCTGGATTGGATGTTTTCAGTTGAACTTTTTTTAAACAAAAATGGAAAAATAACCCAATCGACGAAATATTTTTTTTGTTGCATTTAAAAATTGAGGAAGCATTAACTTTGCGGTCTGTAAGCCAAAAAAAAACTTATTTACAGCAAAACAACAAAACCATTAATAGCAAACCTGTCGAAGAAACTGACATTTGTTTGAATTTAACAGAACTGATTTTCTAATGAAATTGATGTTTGTGTATAGAGTTTATGGCTATTTACTGTACATGATGGGATAAGACGAAGATTTTTTGGTGATCCCTCCTGATGAAAATGATGTTGAGAATACATGTAAAAATGAAATTCATGCATGCACCTTTAATTGACTATTGAACGTCGATTTGAAGATGACGGTCGTGTTCGTGAGTATGCATTTGGTAGAATCGACAGTCGAATTAGTTGAGCTATAATATGCTTTCGTTTTATTACTAGTAATACGATGGAATTCAATGAAGATGGCGAAGTTTTTATGTGGAATGATACGGTGAAAATGATTGGAATCGTGACGTTTATTTATTTATTTTTGCCAATTGTTAGTGCCGATGGAACTCAAAATGTAATGATGATCTTTCAAATGAAATGCAATTACGGTGATGAAGAATATAGTCGCGTTTTGAAAAGAAGGGAGGATAATGATAATAAAATGTAGTATGGTGATGATGATGGTACTAACATAAATCCTTTTTGAATCGAAATTCATTGGGAATAATATGATGATGCCTTAAAGCATCTCATCATCTCACAAGATATGCTACCGCTGCTGCTGCTGCTGCGATGTGGTCTCCGGTGATAAAAAAAATGGCGTATATTATTGAGTGAGAGGCTACTGCTCTCTATCTTCATTTCATTCCATGCATGATTTTTCTGTCATATTTCTTCATCATACCAACATTACCATCTATACCGTATGAATCTTGAAACAAATCTGATCATAATTTTGGTTCGTTTAGAATTATAATGCCGTAAAATGGCATTTTATAAAGAGTCTTAGAATTTATTGGTTTACGTTTTTTGTCATTTAACTCAAGCTCCAGAGAAAGAAAGTAATTTTGCTTTTATTTTTTTATTATTACTGGTTGTACTACAATTCAACGTTTTACGTTGTTTAATGACAATTTACCAAAAAATATCGTGGTCATGCCTAGAAACCATTTTTATTGTATTTTTATGATTAGTATGATGGTATGGTGGCGGCAGACAGGTGTGTGTGTGTGTAGTATTAACGCATACGCGCAAAGAAGGTGAACGATCACAAATTATATTTTTAGAGATAGGCATTCTCTTCCCTTTCTAATGATTCCATTCACAATTTATTTTTTTTCCTACGGTCATCGCTTTTAGCATCATTTCATCGCTTTTCATCATTCATCAGCAGCTTAATCAACTGTATTCTATTCTTTTATTGTACATTTTGAGCTATTTACTGTCACCATGCATGAGTTAGAAAGCTGTTGTATATATCTATTCCTTACAAAAAATATAATCATTTAGGTTATTCACTCAATTTATGCAATTTAATAATGACAAAATAGTTGTGTTCTGCTGGCAATACTTTACAGTAGAAAGCACTGAGCAGATATGTACATATAGTGGTGTTGGCACTTCATCTAAAAAGAGAATTAAACATAATAATAAGTACGTCACAAGACGCCATTTCAGAAGCAAATTAAATTAGTCAGCACCACAAAAAAGTAATAATAATAGCAGCATCCATAATAATAATCCATACCAGCCAGGACTATATTATGAATATAAAAATGCAATAATATGCTTTGTACACTGCACGGTGTAGTTTATTTTTGCACGAGATAGCCTCAAGCGGTGAACCTATAATTGAATTTGAAATGGTCTACTCTTCTAAGCTTAATGATGACATAAACCATACTTATGAAAATTTTGAAATGATCTTTTGTTGATTTCATTTCGTATTTACAGCTTTGACTTTTAGATTAGGTAGGTAAACTTTCAAGACAATATGTCGATGCTGTTATTACTATTACATTTTTATTCTTTTAAAAATAATTCAAATCATCATTGATTACAGTTGTAACCGTCACGAATAAAAATTTATACTTCAAGTTTATGCAACTAATTTGCTATAATATAATACCTACAAGTACCACTGTACTAAAGCGGTTTCTACAGAAACAATGGATTTTGAGACATGAAGGGCTTTAAGTTTGATCTCAATTTTAGAGCTCGTTGATTCTAATCTGCAATCACTCTTTTACATATTATTTTACCAATAGTTCAATTTATTTTCAAGCAATTTATTCATTTCATCATTCATTCCCCAAGTCCCACAAAAACGGATAGATTTGCCAACAAAATTATATGACAATTTATTCCCATAACGAACTTCAGCCAAACAATCTCGTCTGTGGATCTGAATAACCAATGCTAAAGGAATAAATGCTTCAAATGTTCTTGCATAACAGCCAAGTATGGCTCTGTTTTGGTGTTCCTTGTAATGTCATTGATTGTAATGGCAATGTTGTTGATGGTACTGAATAAAAATAACAATGATAATATTGATAGCCTATTTTCTCTACAGCCGCGTTTGATTGAACGTACAACAAACGATACCCATTATCCTTCATTCAAAATAGCAGTTTGAGCGAAATATTATTTCGAATTTTGTCTTTATTGCTCAACGTGATTTGATTATTAAATTGTCATTGCAATCTTTTTTATCATTGTGAGACGCCAGTGGTGCGTACGCTGAGTATCATTTGATTGTACATCTGCTTGTGCTGCTGCTGCTGCTCTAAATTCATTGCACAATATTGCTGCAGCCATTCAAAATCAGTATACCCCTGAACACTTCAATTTGTTCATTTTTATGTCAGCTCATTACATTAACTTGATTAGATTGCAGTGTGTATTTTATCCTTCCGAAATACTAATGTGTAGAAGCAGAACATATGTGATGGTGTGTCTCATGTCCTTTTAAAATGTCCTTAGAACCAATTACTAGCATTTTACTCCACACCCACCCATGCATGTCTATTAAGCTACACAGGCTTTACTACTTCATTATTATTATTGTTATTAGATTAGGTAGGTAGCTATGCACATATTTATTATTTCAGTGTACTTAACCACTTGTTCCTACTATCATTTTCATGGAAACGTGGAACAAGAACAGGTCTGTACATTTATTTTTATCGTTTGTTATAATCACACTTGGTATGTATCACATTGCCAAGTATGCATTTTTTGAAAGAGATCAGTCATATACTTTTAGCAGGGCGAGTGCCACTGCCACCTTTTTAACATTTTATCTGGTTTGGATATCTTTGTGTACGTCCTTTCAGTTCTCTCTCCTTCCACTTTTTCCCTTCTTTCTGAGCTGCAACAGTTATTGCTATTTTGGTAGTTCTATTCATCCAGCGAGAGAGTTGTTGTTTTCCCCCTTTCATGCTAGTCTTATCGAGAAAACAATCTTGTCCTTTCCCGAGAGATGAGCATCCTCATCACTTTTATCTTTTTATGGTTGCTCCGCAAAGGTTATTATTATAGGTAGTTTTTACATTTCTACACGTTGCTTTTATGGTATTTGATACATCATAATGAAACACAATTCTCTTGTGGTTATTTAACGATGAAAAAGGCAAGCAGAAGGGAAAGAACCAGCAGCGGATCTCATATTATTATGACAAAATTTCATATTCACAATATTGTATGGTTACATCCATCTGTTTGTTTTATTGGCTATCCGTCTGTACTGTAATGTTTAGTGCAAAAAAATGTTTTCATGTAAGAAATAGTTTTTAATAGCACTATCGTTATAGCCCTTTTCCATCTAATCGTTTATCATTTACACCTTTAGCCAACAAAGGTCTACGTATAAATCGTTTTGAATCTAGTGCTGATTATAAATCCCTTTTGTCGCACATCTCTTCGATCCAAAATCCTTGTTTGTGGTTTTCTTGCGATAAAAACCGGAGATCGTTATTTCTGTCAACCTGTATTTGACCGATGTTATCTTCCTATTATCGGTCAAACTATGTCTACTCTAACTCTGCACTGATAGTGTAATACCATATCATCATCCTGAATCTGAATCACTGAAGGACTGAATCATCTCCAATCTTCGAAGTTGTTACTTGTGTTTGTATTTAAAATTATGTTGAGCAGCGTTATACTGGACAAAATGTTAAATTTAGAAACACTGATCACGATTTCATTAATTTTCTCCATCACCCTCACTGTTAATTGCGAAATCGATACACATTGCGCATTGCTAATAAATAATTATGCAATTGTACAATTATAGAATTTATGCTGTCTTTCCTCAACTGTTTCTTTGACAACTTTAATACTACCTGTGTGGATAATTGAACTTATTAATGACTGGCTAGTCCATGCTAATCTAGAACACTCTTCCGGCATTTTAATGCCATTCCTTCAATACCTAAGCCAGTAAATTTCATTTAAGTAAACAAAACATCATTTAAGTGGCTGTAAGTTGAAAATTCACAACCGCAGTGGATGGGATGGGGAGGGGAGCGAATACAGTTGACTGTGCATCTAATCGAGTTTTGAATTTTTAATAAGTGCTAAGTGCTACTATAGCAATTAAATTTATACTTTACGATATAATCAGTGGCTAGACTTTTACAGAGCGTTATCTTTTTGGAGCAATGCATTTTTTCAAGCAAAAAAAATATACGTACACGCAGTAATTTATAATAATGCAGCTTTTTAATTGCAAAAAAATGTTTTTACGATGCTACGAGAAAAGTAACCTGAATATTAACAACAATCTTTTAGTATATTACAATAATTCATTGTTGGCATTCAAGATACTTGAAATTATTGTAATCATAATCAAATCACATTCAAGAAAAAAGACAAATCACAATTATCAATTAAAAGCAGAGAAAGAGGCAATTAATGTATGACAGATGACTTCATTTGTTACTTTACATTGGTAAAAAGTCAAGTAGAGGGAGAAGCTACATAATATATGATAATTAGTCTGATAAACATGATCATGATATGCAGCCAAGTGGTATGGTAGGTTGTGGGTTTAAAATAATCAGCTTTTTCTGAAATGAAAATTACCTGCGAATGAGAACTTTTCTTTCAACGGAATGAAAAGTGTAGAAGAGTACAATAATATGCGGATGTGGCGAAGACTTTTTTACCCGGTGTTTGCATTAATGCATATTTTTACTCCTGCGCTCGAGTAAATCTTAGAATAAAGCGATGAACAAGGTTTAATTAGCTGATTTATTGCAATCAAGAGGATTGCATACTGTAAAAAATAATAATAATAGCTAAAGGAACGTAATAATAATAAGTAGATTATCGACATTCAAATGCATAAAAAAGTGCATTAAAGCTGAAAGTACAGTTTGCAACATTAAGAAAAAAGATGTTGTCGATGACTACGATGTCAAGTGAATCAGTCGGGAATAAGTTATTACTTTATTTTTATCATTAAACCTTTTCTTTCAGGCTTGGAGGCTTCTGCTTGTAGGAATTTCCGTGAGAAAATTTATGAATGGATTGATTCAATGAATGATTCGATTGTTTTTTTTTGCGTTTATGAAACCTGAAATTGGCTAGTAATGAAACTTTTAAGGTGATGGTATATCTTGAAGCATATATATATTGCTTATGTACTAATCAAGCCAGTGTAAATTTTTAGCAGAAGCATTTTTTCCAAGACTTGACAATCACATGAAGAGTTTACCTTGTTAGCTTATTTTAATTTTTTTAAAGTGCATTGCAATTGCTTTCTAACACCGACATTCAAATGCTCTGCTAATGGTGATGATGACACTCGAGGATTGGTTCAGTAGGTAGCGGCAGGAGTTCTGGCAATGAAATACAAAAAAGTGCAAATTCATACTGCCTTTGCAATTGCAAAATAAATGACATGACAAGAGAAGAGACATGAAGTGAATGAACTGCTGCAATATTTTTTCTACAAAATCCCTCGTCCTTTTAGAAACACTTTATTTACTATTTTCTGTGTACATGCAGCAAAACTTTATAACATAATAACCATCACTAGCAATAAAGTATACTACTACTGCTGATCAATATCAATCAAAGATATAAGATCCATAGGTCCTGGTCGTTCATCGTTCCATAGATTATGATGTCGGATTTGAATGTAATTAAAATGTAGAGTGAATATTAGACATGCCGGGCACCTAACTGCATTAAAAAATAGTGGTTGTTGTGGCGATCAATGTCAAAGATAACTTTTTTTGCTTAACAAAAAGTACAACTGACTTGAGTGAAAAAACATAGAATTCAACTTTTATTACATGACTATCTCTGTCAATCAGCCATTTATTTTATTTGCGGCTTCTCTTTGTTTTGTCGTCTCCATTATGTTCCACCTAAATAAAAGCGATAATAAAATGCACCGATATACAAAGTGCTCTAATTTAAGTTAAATTATTGAGGAAAAGTGAAAGGTTTGTAGAATCGTTCTGAGCTGCTAAACAATTGTACTCCCAAGATTTACTCTAACATTTTCTGTTTCTAGAGAGAAGTTTAAATTGGTGTCAAAACTCTTTGAACATTACGCCAAATGAAAAAATCCGCTAACATTTTTCAAAGATTAAATATTACTCGCATTCAGAGCAAGCAAAATAAACCTAAAATTTTTATAAGTCCGTTGTGCAAACATAATATTTTGCCATAAAATCATATCAAATTTCCTGTGTACTGGATTGAATAATATTGAATCAATGGGATAAAATCACATTTAGGTAAACTATTTCCTCGTTTTAATTTTATCATCATTTTATTCAAAAGTAAGCTTTAAAATTACATTACATTACTAAAATTATCTTTTTTTAAATAATT
>JAHZMZ010003242.1:0-12913 GCA_027743805.1 Lepidocyrtoides sp. E14 | reverse complement strand
GCTTATAGGAATCGATTCCTATAGTGCAGTTCCAGTTTTGGTCTTTCTGAACATTAGAAGTGTTAGGGATATTGATGAAGCGATGGAGGTAAAAATCTTGCAAGAAGAAAAAGCTAGTGATGGTACACATATTTACATAAGTGACATGATCAAATGACTACAACTTTCATTTTTCGTATTTTTATTGAAAATGTAGACAGTAACACTTGATCTGGATCTAGTCATTGAATGGGTTGATGGATTTCTTTTTGATCCAATAAGTGCAATAACAGTGAGACAAGCCGATATAACTCTTAATCCAATATTTCTCAAGAAAATATGGCGACCGGACATTTATATCGGTGGGGCATACTGCGATAGCTATACATCCATGCATAGGTGCATAATTGTACGAAATGGTCTAATAGAGCTGTTGATTGTCTTTCAAACAGACGAGATTGTTAAAGTAAAGAGGATGTCTTTGATGTCAAAACCTCTGAAGCTAAAATTCAATCCGTCCAACGGTTTCATTTCGTACACTACAAGGTAGTTTAATCTCATCTAAAATATAAATTAAAATATCTCCTCCTGTTCTTGTTGTCCTACGCTATTTATTATACAGGTTGACAGTTCAGTTGAGTTGTGATATGATTTATAAATACTACCCAGCAGACACTCACCGTTGCGAGTTCACCTTTCGAAGCTGTAAGTTTTTCAAGAAGCAATTAAAATAAACATGGATAATAATAAAAATACACCACCCTCTTACTCTATTTGAATAGATTCTTACTTTAGCAAAGACATGGAATTAAGTTGGCTTGGTACAGGGGTTTACCTACAAGACCCATACGATCCTAATTTTGATCTTCAAGTAGAATCGATTGATCGATTAAAACTGCCACAAACATTCCGAAAACTAACGAGTAAAGTGAAAGAAATATAAATTTTAAATTAAATTGAACTCTATTTAAAAAGTTTTATTCCGCCAATGTTACAGTCAACGTTTGACTTTTAGATGACACTTTTGATGGCCTGAAATTTACGCTACTTGCCAGAAGGAAATTAAGTTTTCACATGGTTCAGACGTACTTGCCTAGTATTTTCTTCATTGTAATTACATGGCTTTGTTTTCTGGTCCCAGCACGAATGGTGGAAGCAAGGATTGGAATTAGTATGACTACACTGCTCACACTTACATCCATGTTTGCTTCCGTTAGGTAATATGTGGCTGATAAGTTTGACTCTTAATATTTCTCTACCAATTTCATATGAAAATGGAAAATTTGATTTAAATTTGTCTGCAGAGAAAGCACCCCTATCGTTAGCTACGTAAAGGCCATTGATGTATGTAAAAATCATTTCTACTGCACTAAAAATCTATGCCATTAATCTTAAAAGAATTTTGAAAGTTGATCTTTATTTGAAGGTATGGATGGTGTTTTGTATTTTCTTTGTCTTTCTTACGCTTTTGGAATTTGCGACATTTGTCTGGTAAGCAAACATGCGAAATAATTTTTGAGTACGTACATCGTTATTTACGTGTACTTTGTTGTCTATCAACTATTTTTCTCTGAATTGACCAATAATGACAAGGTTGCGAGCAAAAAGGGAGGACGCAGAGATGGAAAAACTGGAGCAAGAACGCAAGGTTAGCCATTAGTATTTCTTGTAAAAAGTTCTACAAAAAAAGAAACTGACAAGAATAGAGTAGAATGATTTGAAGCAAATTATGTCTCCTCTTATATAGCTTCAGGAATTGAACGGGATTGAAAAAGAGAAACTAGCAAACACTTTTTCTCCACAACGTCCTTCATCTGATAACCTACAAAAGTCTGCAGAATTCACTGAAAAATATGCTTTTTTGATATTTTCAATTGCTTTCGTAATTTTCAATATCATTTACTGGAGATGGCTGTTGGTTGCTTCCAACTACTTTGATTGGAGTGTTAATGCCACTCTCAATGCTGATGTGGAGGATTAGTTATTACATTTGCAAGTAACCAATTATTGATTTTGTATTTTAATCAACTTTTATGGTTTTAAATTTTTTATTCGATCCGAAGTTTTTATGTGCAAATTGGAAATACATATTATAGATTGCGAAATTTTTTTTCTACAAAACAACAAACAACAAAGTATAAATAAAAAATTTATGCACAACAACTGGACAAGTTGATTGTACACAAAAAAGTTAACTATCCAGTCAATCCAATTTGCTGACTCTGATTAGTCTGATTGACACATTGATCTTGATTGGAAGTACTGTTTGGATCTTGAGATTGCTGAGAGGATGGTGGTCTGAAAATTACATGATATTCTTGATAAGAAAGAAAGGGATAGCCGGATAGCGATTCAGTCTGCTGAAGAACTAAAATTAAATACAAGTCTTCTTCAAATGGTAGCAAGCACCAAGGCATGCAATAAAACCATTTTATACCGCAAACTAAGCAATATTAAACTGAACACATTTCGGTTTAGTGTTTGTTTTCCTCTCTGCAATATAAGACAAAAATATGGTATAGAAATCAAGAAGTGAATAACCGGCTAAATTATTTACACAATATGTACATGATTAGCTTTGGGCAAATTAGCACAGAAGCATTGCAAGCATATAATAAATCGCATTTTTAGTAGAAACCAATGATATTTACGCATGGTCTGAAAATACCCAGGTGGTGGTAGGAATTAGTGATAATGAAAGGGACTACAATTTATATCAACCAAATGGCGGCAGTGTGTAGGTGTTAAGTTAAGTGAGGGATTACCAAGAAACGATATAGATTCTACATAGTTTGTGTGTGATTAATATGTACATGTCTATAGTTTTCAAGCATGGAGTATTTTTTTAAAAAAAAAACATAATAAAATGTAATTTATTCAGCTCTACACTATATAGCAATATTTTACATTGAGCGCAGCGCTTGGCATTTTGCATGTGTCTTTTTTTATCATCCGTACTGCACTGCAGTAAACTAGACAAATATTCATAATGTTCTTAGTACCTGCTAGGTTGAGTTTTGGGCTTGGGCATTTTTGCCAATAAACCTTGAATCTCTTTCTTTTCGTCGTAATTTTTCATCAAGTCGTAGAAACTTAGGGTGTAGCGACAGATTTCTTGAATTTTTTCCATATCGACTCCTATATCAGCAAACCAGGACTTGGTGTCTTTCTGCATCACTACGCATGCCATCATCAGACAAGCTATTTGAGCACACATAAACAATGACATGTACGTTAGTCATCAAATTTGCAAGTAGTATGTAGGTAAGTATATTAGAAATTTTCCTAAAAGCAGCAAATTTGCCATTGAGAAGAATTGAAGGCATCATAAATACATTTATTTCCCCTTCTGTTACATTCATTTACAAGTGCATTTGACAAACGACTTTAATCACTTCACTTACCAACTTGATGACATGTACTCACTAAACGTGAATTTGAAATTACTCCGAATTCTTCGACTTTTGACGCAAGAAAAATTGATGTTGGAGCCAGCAACAATGGATCAATGCATTGCAAAGAATTTCTGGCGTAAAATCGTTTAAAGTATACGGTGGCAGTAGCGATAACCTGTTGACGAAGCTTTAGAGATTCTCCTAATGTTTGCATGACTGTATACAGTAGTAAAATGAATAAATTACGTTAAACTTTAATCACTGATTTTTTATATTCAAGTTTGAAAGCGGCATTCATGCATTATACTATAATATAATATTATGCTTTACTTACAGTTGCAGAAAAAGATTAGTACTTTTTGATGTTCTTCGTCGCTCATAAGCTTTAGGTCATTCAGCCTCTCACGAATCAAATCCTGTCTATCCAATATCCACTGTTGGCTATATTTGTATTCAAAAGCATAATATACAACATTTAATAATAATTATTACTGATTTTGGTTTTCAGACTTAATTGTTTGTGCGTGTGCGTGTAGGTTTCACATACCAATGTGAGCTTTGCCAAAAGTTTCCTGCCATTTTAATACTTTACTGAGCACCGTTGTCAGTTTCAAAAAATATTCTTGAGTTTCTAAAAAGCCTTCCTTGTCAGTTACTACGTACTATTTTCACAATATTCTACTCTATAATTTAACGAATGATTATTTTTATAATCCAAAATATTCTGAACAAATATGTCTTATCTATCTTCCTGAGTAAACTGTAGTGTAATGTCAACAACAATACTAAAAGAAAAACAAGTAAACAATCTATACAAGGAATGTAATTGTATGTAATAAGTAGGTATACATTTTTTCGTGTATGTATTTACTTGCAATATCAAAACTCGACTACTCTCATACTACACATAATGTCAAATGTGTAAGTGCATCTATTATGCACAGTATATTTACAACATAATATAGAAAACTTTTGTACTATGCATTTTTAAACGAGCAAAATATGATATTGAATTTTGTTCAGTCAGAAGCCAGAAAAACGAAGAAGAATATTATATATTTTGATTGGATCTCGGGCTTCGGCTCGTAATAGTCGTAATGTCATTTTCAAACCAGTGATATTATTGCACTGCAATATATACTGGTATGGTATATGATGAAATGTAAAACACCGGCAGACTTGCGTTGAGTTACACGTCTTATATTTGTACATACACATGAATTGAATGCTAAATACTGTTTTGTGCTCATGTTCCTCATAAAAATATCTGAAAAATCTCTATATTATATTTCTATAAGTTGCATCCCTTTCCCTTCCTCCATGCATAAACCCTTTTATGTGTAGACTTTTACAACAGAATAAAGATGAGTATATTTTATACAAAATATTATTATATCGCTTATCTCGCTCTTCTCTCTTCTTTTGTATTATTATCCTGCTTTTACTGTCTTCTGTACAGTGTGCTTGTGCAGTAAAAGTAATAATGAGATCCATAAATGAATGTTAGCTTAATCCTGGTGATGATTGTTTGTAGCTCTTGTCGATAAGTACATTCCTGTTTTTTATTCTCATTTACCGGAATACACTATATAACACTGCAATGTTGCGAGGAGTTTAAACTTTAAAGAGTTTATATCGCCGTGAGAAATTGAGTTATAAACCTACAACGAATCGCTTCTCTCCTTTTCATTTGGTAAATACATCAAATTGTCTTATTTTGAAGTGGTATAATATGAATTTCATAATGAAAATATGAAACCAGGCTAAATCGATCAGCCTCTAACTTGATTCACATTACACATTCTTTCTTCTTAACCTCTATTTGGTGTTGGGTGAGAAAAATGCTATGTTCCTCTCACATTCTCTTGCGTGAAAATTTATGCTGCTTAATGTCTGTTGTAGATTGTTAGGCAATTTCAATTGCCTACATGCTCGTTTTTTAGCAATTCTAGCAGTACATTATTTTTAAAAGCCAAATCTGTCTTTAGTTGACCGGCTGCGGATTGTGTTGTGTAAAACTCTTATTCTTATTACAGTCCTAGGAGTAGCAAGTAAGCTGCCTAAAAAACAGGTATTTTGTTGATCAAACACTTTTTTTTAAACATCACCAATCTTGAACTGTTGGTTGAGTGGGTTATCAAGGAAAAGAAAAAGCGAAAGTTCCACATGTACGCTGTTCATATTCCACATCGACATCATCACTCGCTCAACTCAACACACTTGTAAAAAAATATCACATTCAGTCGTCAATAGTCAGTCTGCATCATTTTCGCCGGCTTTTGAAATACACACAGTATAAATCCAAAAGTTTCAGTGGTTGAGATAATAAAGTGGGATATATATTAATTATTAAATTGTTAGTATTAAACTCTAAGCTGCAGTGCAATATTGCAACTAGCAGAAAATTATTTTTTCCAGGTGGAAATATGTTTTTACGCTTGTCTTATTTTTTATATAAGTATAGAGAGATAAGCCAGCAGCACTAGCAAAGGAGCATTATTCTAATAAACGGTCATTTCATATTTAGTCCTTGAACACTTTTACTATTTGCATAGGACAATTACACGAAAGACTTGATCTGACTTTGCTAGTGTGAGTGGTTTTGAATAGACTATCTAGCTTTTTTGACAAGTAGTTTTGATAACTTTAGTGTTGATCAAATACATGAATTGTTGCTGAAGATTTTTTACTTTTTAAACCCAGGTGGATAGTTAATCAAATGACTACGACAGGGTACTAAATCTAATCATAATAGGCTGATAATTTAAACAACGATGCATTTGTTTATTTTGCAGGAAGAAAACAGTAAATCTGTTAAGAAAAATACCGGTGCAACAACGTGACATTTCCCTTGTTGGTAAGAAATGTCTGGGGCAGGTGGCACGGAGAAAATTGACCCTGCGGTGTCAACCGCAGAGTCCCTTGGAATTGATCCTGTCTACATCGAGTATGCCAGACAGTTGCTCAGTCCAATCATGGCGGAAGGCTGCTTCGATAAATACCTTAGCTTGGATTTTAGTGATGGTATTGAAATCATAAATACACATGTTTCAATTGATTGTGTATGAAATTATTCACTTTTCCATTAACTATCGATCTCTTTGTATTTAATTTTCAGTGGATTGCTTAAAGTACACACTAAGCAAGGGCTTAGGTATAGGGATAATTGCAGGGTCACTTTTAGGTAAGGCTAAAAAAATTTACCAGCCATAAGTACATAATTCACAAAACTCTTTTGCAACAAACAATATCAAACATTTTCTTTCATTAATCCTTGCAGTTAAAGTACCACAAATAATTAAAATATTGCGGGCGAGAAGTGCTGCTGGAATTACATTCTTGAGCGTTGTAATGGAACTATTTGCCATTACTTCTAACCTGTCATATTCATATGTTAGTGGTTTTCCTTTCAGGTATGTCACTTGATATCATAATGCGTAGGTATTCAATACAATACTACAATATTCCTCAATTTCAAATATTTCAATCTCTAATGACCTGCGTTTATTGCTGCAGTGCGTGGGGAGAAGCTTGTTTCTTGGCCATACAAACAGCCGTGGTAGCCGTATTGGTTTTGTTCTATAGCTATGGAAGTATTTTGATGGGTTTAAGCTTTTTAGTCGCTTACGGAAGCTCCATTTACGCTCTCGTGTCAGGACTCACGCCTCTTGAAACTCTCTGGTCAATGCAGGCTATGAATGTTCCTGTAATTGTAATCAGCAAGGTATGTGGTTCTTTCAAGATTTTCTGTTTTCACGAGCGAGAAAATGGGTTTGTACAGACATTAACTATTAGTACTCAATTTATTTCATACTATAGCTTCTTCAAGCACACACCAACTTCCGCAACAAATCTACCGGTCAACTATCTGCAATAACCATATTCATGCTTCTTGGAGGATCCGCTGCCAGAATATTCACTTCAATTCAAGAAACTGGTGATCAAGTTATCATCATCACTTATGCAGCAGCCACGTTTGTAAATGCACTCATTGCATTTCAAATGCTTTGGTATTGGAATAGTTCTGGTAAAAAGAAGGCTGCACCAAAACCAGGAGCGAAAAATGCAAAGGGCAAGGGCGGAAAGGCCGGTGGAGCTAATGCCAACTCACCTAAAAAGGGAAGCCCAAAAAAGAAGAAGAATTAAAATGGAAAATTCGAAGGCAGCAATGATATCGTATTTTTCCTATTACTATAATTTTTTGTGTACGGAAAAGTTTTCTTCGTCCGAATAAAATTTTTTGATACCCCCGTAGACAAAATTTTAGACCTGATATTAATTCACATAATATTATTACTATTCTTGTTACTTCATTAGGTATTGTATTTATATTCACTGTTCATCAGTTACTGATGCTCCAAAGATTTTTATTGTGCTTATTACTGGAATATGATTTCCTCTTTCACTTGAAATAGTACATATACTTAATAATATCTCAATTTTCCAAGTATAACTTATATAAGTTCACCACTCTGATAAGTCATCCATTGTTACAGTTTATAGTTTAGCGTCTACATGAACTCTACTACATGTTAAATTATCTTTCTTGCCACGGATTTTTGTTGTAGCAATAATTAGTTTTAGCGATTAATAGAGTAGTGTGTACTTATTAAAGCTCAAATATGGTACGTTATTGTATATTATTGTTTGCTGTCAACTAGATAGTATCAAAAAGGCTGTAGACGTAAGTTGTCAGCTTTTTTACAAAATGGGTACTTACCTACCTATATCAATTTCAAAAATGATAGATGTTGGAAGTATAATGATAATTTATACCGCAGAGTGTGTGCTGATGAAAGTTGCAGATAAACTGTCATTTTTATAATACGTAATAATAATGACTTTTAATATTAAGCAAAAACTCGAAATACACTACTGTTGAGGCTGATGATAAATATTCATCATTAAATACTTAATGCCTATTTAATTTACCTAAGCTGTGTGCACTGTTTAATGTTCAATGTGGTGGAAGCAATTTAAAAATTTTTGTGGTTCAAAGAGAAGGCTTTTTAAAATTTTCCCAACCTGCGTGCACCAGCCATTCATTGAAAAATTTCCAGGATAGTGCAAAAGCAAAAAGTACGTTATCATAAAATCTCATTTTGTCTCCCTTCAGCATGTTCATATGATTAAATTTTAGATTAAAAATATTAAAAATTAAGACACCCAAGTTGCCGACATGACGTAATAAATCAAAACTATACTTATCCGTTTACATGTGAAATCCATTGATTTTGATATTAATAAAAAAAAGATAGACATTAGATATGACATGATGCAAATTATCTACATGCATACGTGCATACCGTACAGCACATTGAACTTCATTAAAATTGTACACAAAAAGCAATAGAGATGAAGGCAACTGTGCATTATCATTATTTCGAATGAATTTTAATAACTACTGTCATCCTCAAATTTCATAAAATCTCATCTACATCATTTTTATGTACTATGTACAGAGAAGAAAATATACTTTAATTCAATCGCTCGCTAAAAGTCCATGAATTACACAGGGCCTTTGTAATTAAATCCTCCTGCTAAGCCTCGAGCTCCAACGTTGGTAACTTGGAACAAAGCACCTGCAGTTTTCTGGTTTGCCAAATCTTCTTTGGACAAAAAGTGTTGAGCAGAAGTGGCATACAAAATATCTAAATTGGGACCACCAAAAGCAACACTGGTGATGTTGGTAGTAGGGAAGTCAAGCTGGCCAATTTTTTTTCCTACTTTTGGGTCAATATGAACAACCTGAAAAAGTGTCGCGAAAATTGTTACAAGTAAAACATAACATTGTATATTTATACGTCTCTCGTTATATAGAGACTCGCTACGTAGATTTTGATATATGTACCTTCTTTCCGGCAAATACTGCAACCCAAAGATTTCCATTTGCATCAATAGTCATGCCATCGGGGATTCCATCTACATTATTGGCTTTGAAGTCAAAAGCTGTTCTCCTGTTGCCTATTTATAATCATAAACAGCGTAAAGTGGACATGCATACTAACTTATACTGGCATTACTTTAAAAACATTATTACTTACTCAGCTTGCCTCCGGCCAAGTCATAGTCAAACGCATCAACTCTATACGAAAAAGAGTCAATATAATAAAAAACACTGTTATCGCTGGTCCATGCTAGTCCATTGGCAATGTCAATTTGGTCAGCGTGTTTATTGACTGCTCCGTCCAATCCAAATGAATACAAAGAACCCTTCTTTCTGTCAAGTTGGTCTACATAAAAATGAAGCCACATGCATAATATCGAGAGCAAATCTGACACAGTTATTTGGAAACTGGAATGATCATAATTTAACTTTGTATTGAAAGGAAAAGTAAATACTTGGAGCTGGTTCATGTCCCATCGTGCCTACCAAAGGAAAAATTGCAAAATTGTATTATGATCTTGGATTTTTACAAGTACAATTATGAATATATTATGTAGTTATGTGCCAAATTTTCAAAAAAACCTCTTACCAGCCCAGAGGCGTCCCGCATAGTCACATTTACCATCATTGATTCTGTTTGTTTTGCAATGGTCATCAACGGTGTACAGTTTTTTAAGACTTGTTGGTTTTGAGGAGACGCCATCCCAGTCCATAATAAGAACGTCTCTTTCAACAGCAATCACGTACTTGTCCGACTGTCCTTCAACAGGGGCAACAAGAGCAACGCGTCCTTCGTCTGTGTAATAACGTAGAATTTTGTTTGCAAACAGTTACAGCAATATTTTGCACATGTATCTCTCATCATCTCATCATGTACTAGAAATAAAATTGCTGCCGTAAACTTACCTACGGTGACCTTTGCATTTTCGCCTGTGGAGGGAACGAAACGATGTACCGCTTTTCCAAAAATGTCAACGTACAAAATTTCGTTTTTATCGGCATTCCAGTGAGGTCCCTCACCAAGGTATGTACCTTGAGAGCCTTTGACCACTTCGATGCTGTATTTGGACATGATTTCAGAAATTAATTATATTGATGTTTTTCTAATATGCGTACCAACGAATTATTATTGTACGGAAAGTGTAAGCAATTAGCCGGAATGGAATGGATGAAATAAAGTGTTATGATCGTTCACTCAAATAGTTTTATACTTGGAAGTGAATGAAAGTCAACTGAAGGTCATGTACCTGTTGTGTAACATCAACTTTACGATGATGAGCAATATAATTCATCATGATGATGATGATGACACTGTTTAGATGGAAGTCTTTAATGTACGCGCTTCTTAAACAGAGAACACGAGCTCGGCTCGGTGTAGTACACAGTTCAAGATCAATTCATCTTTACCAAATCAGTGTTTGGAAAATAGGTGTATGCATTAACTTAGGTACCTACTAAAAATGAGTAAAATTTGCAAATGATTATTTATCGGAATTCATAACATATTATCAATTTATAACAAGTTGGTTTTTAGGTACCTACCTATAATAAGCATAATCAACAACAACGCAAAACAACAAATTTGAAAAATACTCTCTTTTTTTGTTTATTTGTCAGTCCATTCTATATGCCCATTTATCTGTACTAATGCTATCAAAAGTGTGTAAAGACGGAATAATTTTGATTCATGATTTGAATAAATTCAGTAAAATAATGCTTCCGATCCTTTCTAATACCACTTTGAATGAATAATATATTGTTTGCTGTAATGTTGTCAATTTGTCAAAGGTATTAAATACACACCGATCGGTTGGCTTCATCCATATAAAAAGTGTAAAAATGCAATGTTTGTCATAATGTTGACATTAAGGTGCATGAGTAAACTGTTTTGACATATTAGTTTCCACAAGCAAAGTATATAAGATAAAAAATGTCATTAACATATTATCAATTTATAACAAGTTGGTTTTTAGGTACCTACCTATAATAAGCATAATCAACAACAACGCAAAACAACAATTTTGAAAAATACTCTCTTTTTTGTTTATTTGTCAGTCCATTCTATATACCCATTTATCTGTACTAATGCTACCAAACGTATATAAAGACGGAATAATTTTGATTCATGATTTGAATAAATTCAGTAAAATAATGCTTCCGATCCTTTCTAATACCACTTTGGATAAATATATTATTTGCTGTAATGTTGTCAATTTGTCAAAGGTAATAAATACACACCGATCGGTTGGCTTCATGCATATAAAAAGTGTAAAAATGCAATGTTTGTCATAATGTTGACATTAAGGTGCATGAGTAAACTGTTTTGACATATTAGTTTTCACAAGCAAAGTATATAAGATAAAAAATGTCATTGCGAGAAGGTGGATGTAGTTTGACACTTATCAGGTGTGTGATTTGATGCCTAATCTGAAAACACACCTCAATAAATGTTCATCAAATTTTCGATGGTAATCAGCCATTGTGTACTTAACATGCAACATAACAATCCAATTATAATATAAGTCATTCAACTCCAATTAAAGTTCAATTTCATGTTAGTGCGAATATGATGTCAATGTGATATTAGTATCACGTAAGCAAGTCTACTTCACGTGATGATAAGATGGGAGTCGGAGTCCCATTTTAGGTCATAAAAACAGACACAATAACTCGTGAGTTTTTTTTAGAAAGGGTTGCGGTTTTTGCCCGAAAAAGCAAAGTTGTGAGCATAGAACATGGAGGTTATGAATGTAATAATTTGAAGAAGCATTTTCTAGTGGCAATTTATTGCGACTTATTGTGCCATGCATGTCAAGAAATTATGAAAAAATGAAAAAGAAGTTCTAGATACACACACAAGACACTTAAGAAAATAATATCATTAATAATATATTTGTAAAAAATTTGTAGATTTGAACAACAAAAGGTTCTTTTAGCGCTAAAGCATGAAACTTCACCGACATCAGCGAATGTTTCAAAACAATGTAACAATATAAACTCAGTCTCAAATAAATAACGCAAAAATTATTACAACAATCAATAACAATGTGGATAATCATCATTTACAAATCATTATCACTAATCATATCCACTCAACATAATGGCACCCCCTAAACCGCCTCCACCGAGTCCATTTCCACTTGAATATCCTCCACTTGGGCCACTACCTCCGCCTACTCCATTCCCACCTGAATATCCCCCACTTGGACTTCCTGAAGTTCCTCCTCCACCATTTCCATCATATCCTCCACTAGGACCACCCGGTCCACCCAAGTCTGCGTTATTATATCCGCCACTACCACCATTTGAATTACTTTCCCCGCCAGGTCCTCCTGGGCCATCTGCACCACCTTGCTGCTGACCCTTTGGGTCTTTGTATGGAATAAAATACACTTCAGGTTTGCTGGGTTGTGTAGGTGGTGGGGGACGAACACGAACAGTTTCTTGACCTTCTGTTGGCTTTTTCATCAAAACGTACACAATTGTTTTCCTCTCTGGCTCCGCAGACAAAAGAACTTCGGTAGGTTGCTCTGCTGCAGGTGTTGGTGGTTTTACGAATATTATGTTAACGTGCTTATCTGGCGAAGTTGGTCCCGCGCGAATGATTTTTGGGCGTGACGGAGCGGGCTCGTCAGGGGCTGTAAATAAGGAA